>JAESVK010000165.1:1266393-1330959 GCA_017140935.1 Hamamelis virginiana
TTTTTTTTTTTTTTTCTATTTTCATATTTTGGGTTTGGTTTTGGAATGCATGGGTGTCACTCTGTTTATTTATTTATTTTTTTGAACGAATCCCTTATATGCTGTTAGACACTTAGACTTTAAATTCGTTGGTGGAAATCAATTTTTTGTTAGTCTCTCTCGGTTTATTTATTTAATAATGAATGCCAAGTTCAAAATTGCATACTGAGAATGAACCCATTCTTGACCAATAAGAATCAGTTACTTACCGATGAGTACATGGGTGATTTGTGCCGCTACCGTAATAATTTAACCAATATAAACATCAGGCTGTGTCTTAAGCTCACCTGTTCAATCCTCTTCATCCTCATAAGAAACTGTCCTATGCTTCAAGTAATCGAAATGCAGAATACTGGAATAGGTAATAGAGAAGAATATTTTGATTTTGATATTGGGTTAGGTATGAACCAGAACCACCACAACATATCATTGTGTTTGGCTAACAACAATCTAATTAATAAGTATGGGATGGGTTAAAACAATTGGGGTCAATTGCCCCAATTTACAAGTTCTAGATGTGGGCTATTGTCCCTTTATTACAGATAAAGTAATATGTTGAAATTTTCAAGAGATCCAAGGAGATTAGGAATTTAAGTATTGGTTCCCATTTAAAGAGAAAACTTTTTCAGGACATATTCAGAGCTTTTCAAACTGAAGTTGGAGGTTTTGAAAGTAGCAGGGTTTAAGTATTGTTTGTATTTTATTATTATGTTGAGTTACCTCTTCTAATTTCAAGTAGTAATTTTATAATCATTTTCTTTTTAACACAGGGCATGGATTCAGCACTATTAGCAATTAGTACAATGTAATACAAGTCCTAGATGTCCTCACATGATCACCATCTGCCATTCATATAATTTTTTACTAATATTTCGATTTTCTTCATTGAAATGACATTTCACTCTTCCAAGTTCCAACATTCATTTCATACATTTTTTCCTTCATAAATTTGAATGATTTCAGTCTCCCAACACTAACATCATACATTTTCTCTCATCATAAACACACACCCTCTTTCTGTCTCTCTTCCCCAACATTTATGGATTGGATTCTTTCTTTGGCTGGATAATAGCATATTTAATGAGTGTAGGTGAGTCTCACGCTTGTTTTTTTTTTTTTTTTGCTAAGAGTTGGCAAACAACTCTTCTTGTCACACATAGTCTATTTCACATTGAAGATCATGCAGACTCAAATATAATATGTTTATATTCTAATTGACCTCAAAGATGAACCACTTCATATTTTGGGTTAGTATTTTTAGGGTATCTATGGGTGCTCTTGAACCACTTCATATTTTGGTTTGATTTTGGTTATATCTACTTCCCACTCCCTTTCTACTTTTCCATTGCTGAAACTGGCCCTAGTAAATATCTTTTTTTTTATAGGGAAAATGCCATAAAGCGGAACCATTCTATTTAGGATAAGGTATGTTATTATAAATTATTAATCTTATCAAATCCATTTCATTCTTTTAATCTTTTAAGTTTTATAACTTAATATTTGAATAATTTGATAGAGTAGCTTGAAAGCTCTTAATCTGACAATATTGTAATCTTATGCAACTGTAGAGGCATCCTATCATTATAACGGTTGTGGCATACTGGCATGGGCGGTGTCTGAACGATATTGGATGTTGAAACTTTTGATGGTTTTATGCAATATTCATACACTTTGCATGAATAACAATTCCATGTGAAACCCAGGCCTACTGTGGGTGTTGATGTCGTTCCACTTTGCAAAATACTGTCTCATCCGACGGACTAATGAATTGTTCATACGTTTGCCCTCTTGGATCACACGAAGACATTTTCAACTTTGACTTGGCATATTTTTGTAATATCAACTCTCCTTGATTAATAGTATTGTACTTCCCCGAACCCTTTATGTAATTTTGGTGAATATATATATATATATATATTTGATTGTATTCTATATGTAAATTCAGTTCTAACCATTTTTACATTGCCCATATTTTTTTGTCAATTTGAAAGTACATAATAATCCTAATATTATGCAATTTAAATGAATTAGACTGGTTATATCATGTACTCTACTATTGTACGATACTTGTTTTCAACTATAAACATATATCTTCATTCATACAAATGTCAATGCGCATCGCGACTGTCTCAAATATGAAGGATGTCTGTACTCCGGTTTTGATAATTATTTTTGTCATGGACTGTATTTCTCACCCTATTGAATAAAATACTACCATAAATTTGATAAATGTTTCCTTGAGATGTTCACCTACGCACTATTGGAACCAAAATGCATTGGTTTGATGTTGGTGGATCCAATTCATATTGCTCGATTTTGCATGTTATGGGATGGGTTAAGTATACATCCAATATGAAATTGACACTCACTTGAATGTGGTAAGTATAACAACTTAAATTGAATATGCATGTTGTAATACCTGTGTTCGTGTTTTAACGTATTCATACCCCTTTCTACTTTTTTTGATTCGATACTATACCTCTGTGTATTTCGAGTGAATTGAAATTGTTTAATTTTGATACATTACTTCAGTCTTCTTCATAGTTTACTTCAGCCGCCCAATTTATCTCATTACCCCTGTGAATATGCCACCATCTCAACAGTACAAACTGAGCAAGTGTCCGTCTCATTCAAAGGTATGTATAAGAAATTCCACATTTAAGAATAATTCACTTTTGTTCTTAACGTACGATTAAAATCCAATGTTAGTAATTGAATAGCTACGAGTTTGTATTTTATGTGTTGTGTGGGCCGAGCAACTCTTTTTGGGGTACGCCAATTACTAACAATGTTTGAAACTACATATACACAGGTACGGGTGCGGCACTCATGTAGTTTGAAACAACTATTATCTCTCAATTAGACCCTTCCTGATGATGCACGAAGCTGGATACAGGGGAGCCCATTTGGATTTCTCCTCAAACTCACGTTGTTCGAGCCCAATCAATATCTTATGCATGCTTTGATTGATGGATGGCAACTTGAAACAAACGGTTTTCGTTTTGGGAAAACTTTAGTGCGGTTCATGCCTGCAGATGTAACCTTTCTACTTGGCATGCGGCCGTGCGGGTCGTTCATTAGGGTTGGCGACGACTATGGCCAATCACGCATCCATGAGTTGTTGGACCAACATTTCCCATCGAAATCGAGACATCTTACTGTCTTGGCTGATCTCTTTCATATTGTCCAATCATTAGATGATAAGTGTAGGGTGTACCTTGCATTTGCTTTCTCTTCTTTCCTTTTCCCACTGACTAATAAGGGTTTACATGCTCATTTCTTCACGTTGCTCAATGATCTTGAGGGGTTGGATAACTTTGCATGGGGTCGGGCTATATATGATTTCCTTATTGACGGGGTCAACCAAGCCGTCAGGGCACTACGCTCCAGGCAAGTCTCGTATGAGATTAGGATTAAAGGATGCGGTCCTCTATTGCAGGTAACAACTTATATGTACCGAGTCATAGAATATACAAATGCTGCCATATTTGTTTTTGTAACGATTTTTTTTTTTTTACTTCATATTTGATATCATATATATATCTAGCCAATTGTATCTAGCCAATTGTAAGCTTTGGTATCATATATATATATATATATATATATATTAGACCATATAATTTCTTTTAAATATACTAACTATAAACTGTGACTAATGTTTCTGTGATGTTATTTGTGGTGGGTGGTGGTTGGTTGGTTGGGGGTGAGAAGTTGTGGGCCCTAGAGCACACATTAGTTGTGGAGCGGCCACTTGACGCATGGCCACGTTTTCTGAAATGGACCTCGAAAAATATGTCAACTCGAGTTGCGAAAGCAATCATTCATCTTAAAAAAAAATCTCAGGTATACCTTTATTATATCAATTATTAATGTGTTTAGTTTAACTTGCATAGTTCCCACTTGACTAATGGTTCAATCTATATATGACATCATAGACATTACATGACATTTTAGTTCTGTTGTGTACAGGTTATTGTAAACATCAGTCCAACCACACAGGAGGCCAATGAAATGGTTATCCGTGCGTTAGCTACTCCTGCTGACCACATCGATAATGATCCTTCAAAGACCCCGCCCCCACCTTCTCCTCCGTCATTTGTTAGTTCATTTCATAAACTCCTATACCCTTTATGTACTTCCATAACACATGTACTATATTTCTACTTACACTATAAACTTAATTGCTCCATAGGTAATGCCAGATCAGGTTGGCATCCCATCTATAAACACTGATGATCACGCCACTGATGATGTGGTAATTTGCATATGCTCCATCTCAATTATCTATAGTTGGGTGCTTACTCCTGCATTTTTTTGGCTGCAATTCTACTTGTGTTTTAATACTTGGCCTCGCGTTTTCAATTACCGCAGTTGGCAGATTCCACCAATCGGACTTCTAATCATGAGTTCGAAATTGTACTGTCATCTTATCGCAGTCTGCAAGATGATTATGCCAAAAAAACTCAGCAATGTGATGAGCTCATTGCTCATAACCAGTCTCTTAGTGATGAATTAACAAGGAAGATCAAGGAGTATAATTCCCTGCTTAATTCTTATGATGCACTTCATTCTACTCAAGCTTCTAACATTCCAACATCTCTGATATCCATACCTTCATCAGCTTCACCATCATTTGTGTCGCCCAGTGTCATTATTCGTGATTCAACCCCACTCGTCCGCTTTGATGAGGATGACGATGTTGTCTTCCTTTACTCGACATCATCCCCTGTCCCACCTCGTATGTCAGCCCCATCAAACACTGTTGCTGCGCGCTTAAAGCGCAATCCTAGTAAAAGGCAACCAGGTCGTCAATTAACTACACCATGGACGGCTTTGAAGCGTCGTGGACGGACCAAATTTGTTGGGATTTCAGCTTCGACTGATGCTGAACTGGTATATGTCTAATTCATAAATAATTTTTAATCCCATCACATATATTCACTTCATTCAAATATTATGTCATGAGAATATTTAACTCCATCTATCCTAAAAATTACAAGTGTAAGCATATACATTTTTATTTTTGTCGGTACTTCTACATATTTAACTCCCTCTATCCTAACTTGTATCCCAATGTTATTCACTTTTATTTAATCCGTCCGAATGTTGGAACTTTGCAGGAGCAATGGGTACGGTCCCATATACATTATACCTTTAACGATGAGCAACAGATGTAAATTAAGTCATATATCAACTTCAACTTTGATGATTTGAAATTTGGTACTAAAGAAGTTGGTATTGACGATTCTTTCATTGACTTCAAGAATCTTCAACCTTTGGTTTACCAGTGTCATGAGTCGACAATCAAGAAGTGGATTTCGACTGAGGTGATAATGACATTTGTTCCCATCCTAACTAACATTTACATTATCTCAAACTAGATACATTGTAATTAGGTGTATATCTTCTACCATCCAAACAGTCTGTTTAAAGTTGTCGACATGTACTGTATAACTTAATACAATCGATCATTCGCTTCAATCGTGCAGATAGTCGATGCATACCAGGCCCTTCTTCGGTCGACGGAGAGTAGGACAAATCGTTGGCTCTTTAAGAACTTCTACGTCAGCTCATATGCTTCAGTATGTCCACTCTACATACTATATTGCCCTTTGTCTTTTAGAATTTGATTTTATCTTTTATTTATGTTTGCCATCAGCTTATTCGTATAAGTAATTTCCTTATGCTCCATCTCATAACTCCTAATACTATAATAACCAGATCCTTCTTGTCACAAATGGTTGCTGCCCTGATTATAATATCGATAGATATTTTAAAAGTCTAGCCGATCATGACCAGGTCATACTACACTCTTAAATCTCTTCGCCAAGTGATACAATTAAACTGTCTAGTTAACTTTGATATCTATTTGTCTTACATACATGTTCAATTAAGAATTTTTATAGGTCATATTCCCAATCATAAACGATGGTCATTGGATGTTGATGATTTGTAACCGGCTGAACAAGAGTGTTTATTGGGTTGACTCATTTGCGACGAAGAGCCACACTTGTTTGGGGGAAAAGTTGGTGCGTGTCTTTATACACCTTATATCTTTCCCACCTTTTGGAAATTTCAATTTATTGAATTTCAATTGTCTTTCATGATACACATGTTTATATCAATTATAATTGCATGTATAGAATCAAGCTTTCGGCTCACTACTACATGCTTTATTATTTATAATTACGAGTAAAATTGACCTAGTGTTACATCAAAAAAAAAAATTCACCTAAATTTTTTGTAAGTAACTATTAATTTCATAATTGGGTTAGTGATTGGCAATAATTTATCCAGGTTGCATGGACATTGGAGTATATTGTGAAAAGGAAATGGCAAATGGATGATGCAAGTAACTGGCATGTCGAAATCGTTGATGGTATCCCAACACAAAGGGAGAATATGTATGTAGTACTTTCTATTGCTATGGTTTAATGTTATATTTTCTGTGTTCAACTTTGTAATATAAGGTTGTCCATTCAACTGTGCGTGTAGGGATGACTGTGGCATCTACATGTTGACGTATATTGTGTGCCTATCAGCTATAGGAAAGATTTTACAGTTTGATCGGGTATGTCGTTATTCACTTACATGACATGAAGTTCATTATTAGTATTTTCTAATTATGAAAACTGTTTAATTATGTTCATAGATCCATATTAAACTGGGTATGTGCCTAATATTTACTCGATATCACTTTTGTCGATGTATACCCACGCCTTATTTTTTTTAATCTTGACGTGTCAATTAATTCATGCAGGATGACATACAAAACATGCGTTATAGAATCATCCTGGAACTGGTTGGCGGAAATATGTTGCCGCCTTGTCCATGACAAACCATGTACAGGAACCTATTTCGATTTCCATATATGCCTTCCTTGAGTTGCAAATTTCATCAGAAATTAGCAAAAGTTTTTGTGTTTTTGTAGCAAAAACTTAATTATGATGATATGCCACCTTTCCAATCTTTGTTGTATTTTTTTGTGGCTATGTCTATATGGTTCACTTATGGTATATCAAGCTTATGTTATGTACTTAACATTGAAATGTAAATGGGATTTATTATTAATACCATTTTAGGATAATGTAGCAATTCAGTCATAACTTTTAATACTATTGAGGCTCATGACTTATTATTATTAGTTTATTGATCTCCTCTCTGAGAGCATCCACACTGGAGTTGGCATCCTCTTGATGAGGAACCTAAGCATTATCACCACATGCAAAGCACGTGATGTCCTCACATACGCGCATAGCATATGACTCCTCACCTCCCTATTAGTCACCGATTTCACTTCATTAGTGGAGAGGAGGCTACACTCTACCACTCACTCTAGTCAATGCATGGCAATCTTCCCAAATGTGCTGATCCAGGGAGTTAATTTTCCCGTCCTTATATTTAATGTGGTTGACAGCCCATTGGCAATAGGTACATATGTCATTGATCCAATCGTCCATGCACCCCTTTGAATTGGTCAAATTGTACAAAATCTCAATTTTGAACACCCTCAAATAATATTATTGAGCAGGTTGACATTTGGTTTCTCCATACACTCAAATTCACAACATATGCTCTCTCATCATAGTTGATCTATCTATCCAAAAGGTTCACTTTCTCTATCACTTTCAAACCAACCATGAATTAATATTATTTTTAATAATTAAAATTACATTATGAGGAGTGGATAAGGAAGTGAGCTAGCCTAATTTAATTATGAAAATTTCCAAAATAGGCCTACAACTAAAATTAACTACTATAAGTGAGTTATAATCATTGTGGTAAAAATATGTTGATCAAATTTAATAGCACCAAGCAGTCAATTTTGGGCAAAAATTTCCAAATTGCCCTCGAGCTTAGTCAATTATGCATTAAATTTTAAGACCTACTATAGTCCTTCAAAAACGTAAAGAGATTTTTATTCAGATTTCGATGATCATGCGTATATAGCACAATATCCCTTGTTCAAAATATAAGTACATATCTTGAAGCACAGCGTACAATACTTATATCACATATACTAACTTGTATATTATTTGCAAGGGTAAAGGTGTCACTTCATAATAAAAAAAAAAAAAAATTCAACATATGCTATCCAATAAAGAACTACTTTTAGTGCCCGCATCCCTTAATGACTTCAACTTATGCTATCCAAATGCACATTCCTAATACTTTTACAATATAAGAAACGTAACGTACGCATTACCATATCAGAGGTGTTGATGTGTCTTGTGGCAACTCATGCACAGATGATACTCAATCTGAACGGCATGGAGTTATACATGACATGGAATGCGTATACATCGAACATTGGTAATCAAACTGTTCCACATGACAATAAACATCGCAAACCGTTATCACATCATTCAAATTTTGCCCTTTCGGACCAAGTAGTTGTTCTGCTTCGCACCACAGTGCTTATCCGCAGACTGTACAGTTGAACTTGTACGAGGGCATATCTTCATAACGTGACAACGTAATTAAATAACGTGAGTGATGTCTTGACATGTGACTCCGACCATGCTTAGGTCGGCATGCAACCGTTGTCACCAACGTTTTAAGGTTCTTGCCTTCTCCTCCCATACCAATGTATGGGTTGTCTTCTGGGACGTGTCCCTCCCATTGAACTCTTCTTGCCAGCCGTATATATAGGTGCTTTCTTGAATGGCAAATGATCTGTAGAACAAATCTTACTACACTTTGATCGTTGTTGCTATTTATAGTGGGGAGTTTAATAGCATTGCCCAACATTGAGGGCGTTGGAGTTGAGTAAATCCATGCATCATTGTTAACTTATATGGGTAGCAGAAAATAGGGGAAATTATTGACATACTGTGCACATGTGACTCATGATGAGGGGTATGACATCATAGTTCACATGTGACTTAGCTTTATTCTGATAGTGTACTAGTTGTCCCTTTATTATAGCTATGTCATGATTTCACATGTAGTTGAGACTTCTTCTGCTAGTGGATTAATATAAAAGTAAGTTGTACAATGTCAGGAGTTCACATGCACCTCTACACTATTATGCCCGTGAACTAGTGCATTAAGATGACATCATAGTTCACATGTGACTTAGCTTTAGTCTGATATTGTACTAGTTGTTCCTTTATTATAGCTATGTCATGATTTCACATGTGGTTGAGACTTCTTCTGCTAGTGGATTAATATAAAAGTTAGTTGTACAATGTCAGGAGTTCACATGCACTTCTATACTATTACAATAATGTTAGTCAGCCGGAAGGAAGAACCGGAAATGGGCGCCGGAGTGATGTGTCGACTACGTGGCGACATTTTTTAAAACAATAATGATATTTCACCGGAAGTCATCACCGGAATGGAAAACCGGAATGAGGTGGCGCTGAGTTGGCGCTGACCTGGCGTGTGCGGGAGAAAATAAGGAACCGGAAATTTTGAATTTTTTAGCACATTTTATAATAGCTTTCTGCAGCACTCTCCTTCCTCGCACCTTCCTCGCACCACACCCACTCCACCTTCCCATCTCATCTTCTCACACCAGCGCTGGTCTGACCGAACTCTCACCGGACCTATCACCTTCCCATCTCATCTTCTCCCCTTCCTCGCACCTCACCTTCGCCCAAGACCCCCGACCCAGTCACCCATCATCCGCGCCGCTGCACCCACCCACGAAGAACCCTCGCCAGCTCGTCGGAGAAGAAACCACCTCGTCGGAGCGTCCTGACCAAGGTAACCCAAAAAAACTCAATTTTTTTTTCTTTGATGTCTATATATAACGGTTTTTAACAATCCCACCAGCAGTTTGATAAAAATCCACAATGGGTTCATAACATTAACAGTTACCCAATAAGAATTAGATATGGGTTTCTTAATTGTTTTGGTTTTCGGACTATATGTTTACTCTGTTTTGATCACTACCAGCTTTTGAAAGTCGGCTTTTTGGTTTGATCACTCTCACCGGACATCTCACCATCTTTATGGTTGCTTTTGTAGCATTATAATAAATAAAATTTCCATTTTTTGTCATCTGTTGTAAAAATTTATCTGCATTATGGATGAACTGCTTGGTTATCGTATAATTTATTTTTTTTTGTCTTGGGAAATTCAACTTTCATGGACCCTTATTTGTTGCCTCTCTCTCTCTCTCTCTCTCTCTCTCTCTCTCTTGAATATATATATTGTGTTATTTATAGGATTAAGACACTATCACATATAAAGCAATTTATTCCTATTGCTTACATGGTTGCATTACTGTCTTAGATAATCATATTTTCCGCAAATGAAGTGTTGTTAACTTTTTCTAGTCCATTTAGGTTTCTAGTACTCAACTTCTGATCCATTTTAGCACACTGTGGACCGAAATTGAGCCACGACAATATGGTAGTTATATAATACTTACACCTATCTGAATTATTCAACTTTTTATTAATTTCTTTATTTTTTATGTTAGTGGAATTTAATTTGAACATTTCTTATATAGGGAAAAACATATGTCGTATTCAAGGGGCACACTCCTGGAGTTTATGGCACTTGGGATGAAGCAAAAGCGCAAGTTGATAAATTTTCCAACGCTAGCCACAAGTCATACAAGAGTAGAAAAGAGGGAGAAAAAGCTTTCTCCGAATATTGTCAACGGATAAATAGTCAACAATTTCCATCATGTAGCACATCATCCTCCAACCCCTCAAGTTCAACTTGTCCTCCAAGCCAAGTTGATGATATCTCCTTGAAATATCAATTAGAAATGGCAATTACAGAAAGGGACCACGCTTGGCGGGTTGCTGACATTTATGCAAATATGTGTAAGGAATATGCCTCAAGGAAGGAAGGACGTGATTAAGATAGGATTTGTAAGTTTACAATATATATATTTTTGGGATTAATTGGAAAGTAATGTAATATTTTAAAGCGGAATGAATGAATGATTCTCCAATATGTGAAAGAGACGTGGATTAGAATGCCAAATGCTCATAACATTGGCATTAGTGCCATTCACTGTCCATTAGGGTGACAAATGTCCCTATTTGGGTCATTTTCCGCGAACTCCCAACGAATGCCAATAGTGCCATTAACTGTCCGTTCCGATGCCAAATGCCCCTAAATTTGGCATTTTAGGTCATTTTCCGCGAAATGCCAAAAAATGGCATTAGTTCCATTTACTGTCATTGAATGCCTAATGCTCCCACATATGGCATAAATGCCGTCTTTTTTCACATCAAATTGCTTGAATGCCAAAATTAACCTACTTTCAACCTTAAATGACAAAAAGAATCCCTGTTTCAACTAAATGCCAAGTGTCAAAAATTTGAAAAAATATTCGACCCTCCTTAAATGCCCACTAAATGACCCTGTTGAAAACATATGCCAAATTTCAAATATTTCGAAACGGCATATAAATGCCAAAATTAACTTACTTTCAACCTTAAATGACAAATAGAAACCCTGTTTCAACTAAATGCCAAGTGTCAAATATTGGAAAAAAATTTCGACCCTCCTTAAATGCCCACTAAATGCCCCTGTTGAAAAAATATGCCCAATTTCTATTATTTCGAAACGGCATATAAATGCCACAATTAACCAACTTTCAACCTTAAATGACAAAGTTTTGCATGTTTCTGACATTGGTAGCTTCCATAATCGGCATTTTTTCGCAATTCGGCAATTTGACTTTTTTGGCATTTTTTTTCAACAGATGCATTTCATGGCATTTATGGTTGATAGAACTCGGTTTTTGGCATTTTTTTGAAATAGGGCATTTTTTTCTTTATGGCATTTTTTTTCAACAGGGGCAATTCATGGCATTTAAAGTGGATTGAACTCCATAATCGGCATTTTTTCGCAATTAGGCATTTTTACCTTTTTGGCATTTTTTTTCAACAGAGGCATATCATGGCATTTATGGTTGATAGATCTCCATAATCGGCATTTTATCGAAATTGGGCATTTTTTTCTTTTTGGCATTTTTTTCAACAGGGGCAATTCATGGCATTTAAACTGGATAGAACTCCATAATCGGCCTTTTTTTCAATCAAACTTGACCCTGTTGAACCTGTTCAATATAATCAAAAAAATGATGTTCACCCAAACATGGCATTAAATGGCATTTTCAGTCAATTAGCGATGCCAAAATGCCAAAAAATTAAAATGAATGCCATGGAGTGATGGGTTTGTGCTGCTGGGACTGACATGAGACTGTTCTTGCAGGAGGACCTCGGGGCTGCTGAAGTGAAATTTCAAATATTTCACTTTCGATCTACAGTAGCTGCTGCTGTGCGGTTTTGTTTTGTTTTAAAAAGTGTCGCCACGTAGGCGACACATCACTCCGGCGCCCATTTCTGGTTCTTCCTTCCGGCTGAATAACATTATTGATACTATTATGCCCGTGAACTAGTGTAATAAGTCTCATAGTTATTTCATGAGTCTACGTGTGACATAAACTATTCTGATAGTGTACCAGTGGAGGAAGTTGCAATCACTTCCAAATATGTCTTGATCCCCTCATGTGTCTGAAACTAATCTGCTTATGTTGTAGTGGATGAAGTTTCATATACCTCAATTTTGTACACGTATCTTAAACTGTAGGGTAAAATGCAAGAACATCAACATGAGATTTGGCTTAAATGCACGGACCTCCCCTCATTAAATTAACAAAATATATGTTTACTCTGGTTCAAAACACAAATGCTAGCCAGCCTAAATGAACCCAAGAAAGCGGGTGCTAAAAGCCTTAATATTTCTTCAAAAAGATAAAAGTAGCAATCCAAAAAGAAAAACGCCTAGCAAGAGGTACATCTGTCATTGATCCAATCGTCAATGCACCCCTTTGACTTGGTCAAATTGTACAAAATCTCAATTTTGAACACCCTCAAATACTATTATTGAGCAGGTTGACATTTGGTTTCTCCATACACTCAAATTCACTACATATGCTCGCTCATCATAGTTGATCTATCTATCCAAAAGGTTCACTTTCTCTATCACTTTCAAACCAACCATGAATTAATATTATTTTTAATAATTAAAATTACATTATGAGGAGTGGATAAGCAAGTGAGCAAGCCTAATTTAATTATGAAAATTTCCAAAATAGGCCTACAACTAAAATAAAATAATAAGTGAGTTATAATCATTGTGATAAAAATATGTTGATCAAATTAATTTAATAGCACCAAGCAGTCAATTTTGGGCAAAAATTTCCAAATTGGTATGCCTGCTGAGTCAATTATGCATTAAATTTTACTTATACTATAGTCCTTCAATATTACGAACTAAAATATTTCAACACATATTACGCACTAAAAAACGTAAAGAGATTTTTTATTCAGATTTCGATGATCATGCGTATATAGCACAATATCCCTTGTTCAAAATATAAGTAAATATCTTGAAGCACAGCGTACAATACTTATATCACATATACTAACTTGTATATTATTTGCAAGGGTAAATGTGTCACTTCATAATTAAAAAAAAAATTCAACATATGCTATCCAATAAGGCAGTAAAACAACTTTTAGTGCCCAAATGCAAATGACTTCAACTTATGCTATCCAAATGCACATTCCTAATACGTTTACAATATAAGAAACGTAACGTACGCATTACCATATCAGAGGTGGTGATGTGTCTTGTGGCAACTCATGCACAGATGATACTCAATCTGAACGGCATGGAGTTATACAAGACATGGAATGCGTATACATCGAACATTGGTAATCAAACTGTTCCACATGACAATAAACATCACAAACCGTTATCACATCATTCAAATATTGCCCTTTCGAACCAAGTAAATGTTCTGCTTCACACCACAGTGATTATCCGCAGACTGTACAGTTGAACTTGTACGAGGGCATATATTCATAACGTGACATAGTAATTAAATAACGTGAGCGATGTCTTGACATGTGACTCCGACCATGCTTAGGTCGGCATGCAACCATTGTCACCAACGTTTTAAGGTTCTTGCCTTCTCCTCCCATACCAATGTATGGGTTGTCTTCCGGGACGTGTCCCTCCCATTGAACTCTTCATGTCAGCCGTATATATAGGTACTTTCTTCATGCACATATATCGTTCGGTCCACGGTTGGATTGCGGCAAATTGCATGGTACGTATAGACATGCAATTAAAGATGCATGGATTTACAAAAAACTCATGCACAAATGGCCGTTTCTTGAATGGCAAATGATCGGTAGAACAAAGCTTACTACACTTCATTAGTTGTTGCTATTTATAGTGGGGAATTTAATAGCATTGCCCAACATTGAGGGCGTTGGAGTTGAGTAAATCCATGCATCATTGTTAACTTATAAGGGAATCAGAAAATATGGGAAATTATTGACATACTGTGCACATGTGACTCATGATGAGGGGTATGACATCATAGTTCACATGTGACTTAGCTTTAGTCTGATATTGTACTAGTTGTCCCTTTATTATAGCTATGTCATGACTTCACATGTGGTTGAGAATTCTTCTGCTAGTGGATTAATATAAAAGTAAGTTGTACAATGTCAGTAGTTCACATGCACCTCTATACTATTATGCCCGTGAACTAGTGCAATAAGTCTCATAGTTATTTCATGAGTCCACGTGTGACATAAACTATTCTGATAGTGTACCAGTGGAGGAAGTTCCAATCACTTCCAAATATGTCTTGATCCCCTCATGTGTCTGAAACTAATCTGCTTATGTTGTAGTGGAGGAAGTTCAAAATACCTCAATTTTGTACACGTATCTTAAACTGTAAATACATAATCGATATTAATTATAATAAAATGACGTGATTAAAAACGACCTCGTAGGACGGAAAATGTGGTAAGACATAAATATTCGGTGTGAATCTAACTATGCTCCATAACATATATATATATATATATATATATATATATATATATATATATATATATATATATATATATATATATATATATTTTTGTAGTGAACATCATAATATTCAATACGTACAAATGTTGTGGAAAGGTAGTGATATTTTCATCATGGTGTTCGAGTACATATCCCATCAAGGGTTACAAAAAGTTTATAGTTGCCATCGGCACAAGATGTATAACAAAAGTAAGAGAAACAATAAGAGGTTGACACCTGCACAGAGTCAAAGAGGACAAATTAGTTCCTAAATTTGTGCATTTAAATCTGCATGAGAATTTTTAAATATAACAAAACACATAAAAATTCACCCATATATGCATGTTTTACAGTCACAGCATAAGAAAAAACTTTTATTACATAATTACATAGAAATGTTGACAGATTGGGTTCAATTTAGAGGAAATAACAGTATCATAGAACCGCTAGGAAATTATAGTAAATTCAAGGTTGAAACACATACAATTGCATTCTAGATTTGAGTCAGATTCACATGTAAGGGTAGACACCATCATTGAGGAGGGGGGTTCCGGCACGTTCTTTTGTTGTGTCCTAAAATGTTGCAGTAAGAACAACGTTTACTGGGACGATCAGGTAGCTCCGTCCGGATTCTAGAACTTTTGGGACGCCCAGGTTGCCTTGTCGACTTAGGGGGGTTGACAATAATATCATGTTCGAGTGGCTCCCATTGCGCTTTGTCAAGTGTTGGGTATATCCGCTCCGAGTATGTCTCATTGTAGGTGGAGATGGAATACCATTCAGCGGTATATTGTGATGGGTCTTCCTTGGCTTTAGCCAATGCTGCCATCGCATGACTGCAGGGTATCTCGACCGATTGGAACTCACGACACGAACAGGTCCTACGCTCTAAGTCAACAGTATCTTGATGCTCCATTGAAAAAACCTGGTTTAAATAGGCCAATAAAACGTTTAAATAATTTGATTTCACATACCAATCTTCCCTGTTAAGTGGGAATGTGAGTTCAATGAGCTCAGTCATTCAAAATATATACATCTAAGATGATCAATTCAACACATCATAATATACGAAATTTTAAAATAATGTATAACACGTCCAATCGGAGGTGGAGTATTATGGGCATAATTAGGTGGTTCTTATGCATCCCACTAACCGTAATAAAACATCCAATAACCAATAGTTAAATAATGAAAATAAATAAATAAAATGGATAACATAGGTAATGTGGAAAAAATAGAAGAAAAATACCTATAACAAAGATTAAGAAGACATATAAACAAATATGGATTTGAAACCTGGTAATTAAACTGTCCAAATTGGTATGCCTCATGTCCACGAGCCCTATCGCGTAATGTCATCATCTTGCTTTCAACTTTGGCTGTCAGATGACCACTCCAGTGACGCGACTCACAGAGATTTTGGTGCCAATCTTTGGACGCTTTCTCAAGCGTATATTCGATGAGTTTAACAATTGGAAATGTCCTAGCAGTTCGAAAAATTGAATTTAGAGATTCAGAAGGATTTGTAGTGATAATCCCATAACTGTGACCAGGGAAAAAGGCATTGGACCAGTGTTCCTTAGGAACTTTTGATATCCATTCTTGGGCTTTATTATCCAACCTGGCAATTTCCGCCAAGGTAGCATTGAAATCACATTCTCTGTAGTGGGTGGACGGAATCCAAAACAACTTCTTAAGTTGTACATCCTTGAACTTAACATGAAAGTTTGATTGGAGGTGCTGCATGCAATACCTATGAAATGCATGTGGAAAAACTTTGGGAACCGCATGTTTTAACCCCTTTTGCCGATCAGAAAGGAACGTCAATGTACGGCTACCCAAATTGGCAGCCAATTGATCGCGAAGGTGTTCTAGAAACCATTCCCAATTATGATAATTCTCAATTGGAACAACAGCAAATGCCAAGGGTATTGTCTTGTTGTTACCGTCAAATCCACATGCAATCATTAATGCACCAGGAAACTTACCCCTCAAATGCGTGGCATCCATGGATATAAGTGGTCGCATGTGCGCACGAAATGCATTCATGCATGGACCAATTGTCCAAAAAGCACGGACAAATGACAGGTCACCCGTACCCATAGGATAAAGATTATGTTGTATCTGCATAAAGCTTGAGGGATTAGTCGCAATGAAATGTTCTTTGTAAATCGGAAGCAACCGATAAGATTCTTCGTAGGAACCGTGCACCATCTCAAATAGTTTCTCCTTTGCCAAGTGTGCTTTTCGGTAGCTTATTTGGATTCGCCAATTGTCAAACATTGTAGATTGTATGGCATTAACTCTCATATCTGGTTGACGCCGAAACAATGCAGTCATCTTATCCACAATCCATAGGTAAGTTGCTTGATTGTGATCAGCGCCTCGAGCTGGAAGCGAGCATGTGTGCCTGGATTTTAGCGTCTTGATTGTGAAACGTCCCATATATAAAGATGCATGCAGACTCCAACCACATGAATCAGTTGCACAGATGACACCGACTTTGTAGGGGCAAGAGTATTTAGTACGGGTGTCAAAATTTTGGCGAATTGAATGTTCTCGAATTGCATCGAGTAAGTCCTTCTTCGTATGAAATGACTGACCCTCCCGCAAGATGCAATCTTCCAAGAAATCGTCGGTTATAAGTGCATCAGATGAAGCGGATGAGTCCGAGTCATCACATTCATTGAGGTTCGAATCCGATTGTGCATTTGCATGTTCTTCTTTATGCGCAAAACACTTTGAATCCAAATCACCATGTGGCACATCTATAGAGGGAGGATTTTCAAATACCGGAACCGGTCCAGAATTAAACGATTTATTCTCACTGAAAAAAATAGAAGTAGATTATGTGAAGGATATTATCAAATAGATATATAAAATTTTAAATAATACGTCATGTTATACATGAACCACAACATATAAGTGCATTTTTCTTATGTGGAATTTCATAATGGCAGTAAACATACCGTGTTGGAGAGGCTAATTGAGGAGGTTCATGCCGAATACGGGCACCTCCTACTGAACAACCTTCATACACCAATGGTGGGGAAGATACAACATGAGGAACATGATCTGCTGGCGGATATAAACCATGACTGATACGTTCTTCAATCTTCGATTCTCGCTTAATATGGCACACCATATAAGGTTCTTCCGAGATTTTGGATGCGAGTTCTAGCCATTCACTATTATCCCTACTCCGTACAAATAAAAAATGTTGTGCATCTCATATTAAAAAAATTCGAAATTGAATATCATTTATAATCATGGTAAGTAAAACGAACGTGAGTATGGTGGATTGGTACTCTTAATCATAGTTACAGGTAAACTAGTAGTTAATAGGTAATGAATTACTTGCATTACGAGATAAAACACATGTACTCTAGTATCAAATGCGATAATATATAAGGTACATAGTATATAAACAAGTTATTTGATGTAACCTTAATAACCAAACAACAATAAAAAGATTAACGGGCTACAATAAATATATATATGATATTTTATGCACAGGTAACATTGAATATGCATGTTGAAAGAAAGTCTCATTAATAATTGTGGTGTGAAGATGACATAACTAACAATTATATAGGTTCAGCATGAACCTCATGACTTGCAAAAGCCAACACGAGTATGCATCAATATTATGCGGAATGATTAACGCATTATTCAATTTACCTAACTTATGGATATCAATAAATAAATTAAATCCAAATATCTTAAAGCGTAGGCTAAATTAAATGTAATAAATGTAAGTGACATTTGAACATATAGCACTAATGACGATACTTGTATGACGATTGTATCAATATGGATCTGAAATTTTACACAGCAATGTTAAACACACGTGGTTTTATACCTCATCGGAGGTGTTGAAATTGGTTGGCTACTCGGTATGGGGCTTTGATTTGAAACATATATCATACCCAATGAGATGGTTGAGTTCTTAAACAGCTCAAATATCCCTTTCAAATCTTCATCGTCATTTAGTTCTGTTGTTATTGACGGCATGAATCTCCCTATGGGTGCAAGCCATTTTAGCCATAATCTTGTAAACGATGGTGCCGTACCGATGCGGTTGTGTATAGTGGCCATAAGATCATCAAAGCCACAACTATATTGCAGTCTAATCACACGTCTTTCACCACCAATGTACTCCTCACAACCATTTCGGTCTTCAAATTTTCCATTGAAATGAATCAAGAAAACTACAACTCCTTCATCCATCCGAACTCTTCAAAACTTTACCACCTGCACTAGACTATGGGAGATAGATCTATTACAATTTTAAACAACTAAGGAAAAGTGAAACACAAATACAATGTCCGGTGTGTACTATTGTAACCGTCTACTATAGTGGTGCAACTATAGAAGGCATTCTCAATAACTACTATGTGTCCATGTCCAATTAATTCAGAATCTTACATTGAAATGTAATTTGGGTAATATATTCAAACGCATATACAAACACTATTGCATCACTCGCCAAGCATAAGTTGCGCATGGATCTAATTACTAAAGGATAATCATAGCATAAACAAGAAAAGCTATATTTTTTTATTTTAGTTTGTATTTCGGATGGAGAGGAAAAATGATTAAAGGTTTCAAACAATTCAATATCCGTAACAATGGATAAGTATCTTCAATATTCTCCTTCTCAAATGCACATTGTATTTCAACCTGATTTTGTGGCCTGTTAAAATCATTACTGATTTGATAAATAAAAGATGTTCATAGAATTGAAGAACATTGCAACCAAACCCATACTCCGCATGCACAACCAATTAATGTGTTGATATATATATACATTTTGTGCATTTCCCATGTAGGATCATTGTATTCTAACGAAATGTGATGCCCTACAATGAAGTTTAATATCTTATCTTTCGTGAAATTTAGATGTGTTAACTGTCAATTTTGTACTTCAATTAAGATACTCCGAGTTAATATAGCACTACAAGTAATATTTTAAAAGTTTGACAATGGATTTCATAAAAGATTTTTTTTTGCATTTTGGTAAAAAATTAAAAAAATTTAAAAAAAATGATTACAAACACTAACATCAATAAAACCAAACTATACTGAATTGTAAATTGGGTTATTTTCTAAGCAACCAAACTAAGGGGTGGGGTGTATGCTACCAAATGTTTAAAATAAACCGTAAACAACAAAACACATCATATATAAATGTAACATAACCGAAAATCTAATCCACTACAAATTGATGTTCACCTTGTAGAATTTCATTCTTTATGGTTTAAGAGAGAAAATGTATTTCAACTTCCGCATAATCGTACCCAACTAATTCCCCTAAACAGGCTATCCAGTCTTATTCTTAAATTGAAAATAAAAGTATTTATAGGGTTGATGGATGATTTAAATCAACGCAATTGAACTTCTAGGTGAAAAATGTACTCAATTTGTGCAATTTGAATTGGTGAAGATGAAAATAAAAAGCTATAATTTGATATACTTAAAGCCCAAACAGTAGCATAATAAAATGTAAGAGTAGGAACTACAAATTACTATAAGTTCCTCATTCCCCCCAGCCCCACTAACTGCTAGTCAGCATACAAAATTAGGTCCTTACGATCCAGTTTCTACTAACAGCTTTAATTCTTAAAATATATACATCATAAACTATCAAAATTGTGTAATTTTTCAGTTGTTACCAGTTTCTTAAACATAATTGGCTAACGAATAAATTGGTGGCTGAATTATTCACTTATAACACTTAATAATAGGACCCCAACATTTGGCAAACAATACAAATAACAACCAAAAATGGAAATAGCATAGGGAACTAACGAAGAAACATGCCAGAATCTGTGGGAGCAGAGTCGAGTCGGTAGTTTTCTGCAGGAGCAACGTAGCGGCGCCAAGAAGGCTTAAAACCGGAGCAATCTCGGGCGGAGATGATGAGAGAAAGGGCGGGATGCTGTGAAGAGCGGCGCCAAGAAGGCGTCAAACCGGAGCAATCTCGGGCGGAGATGATGAGAGTGAGGGCGGGATGCTGTGAAGAGTGGAGAGGTAGAGAGATGGGTAGCTTATTGTATGAGATGGTGAGATAGAGAGTAGATAAACAACAATAAAATGTAGCCAAACGTATAAGTTAACTTAACTAAACTTAATTAACTTAATTAACTTAATTAACTGAATTATGTTTTCTAATGATACTTAAGAATAATAATTTATTATTGCTTAGTCAAATGTAAAGTGATTGATTGGAATGCATGATGTGACAACTTAGTTGATAATTGGGGATTATGTATAAAATTGATTATTCCATATTATATTCAAGGTTGGGGATTATGTGATAAATTGGGTATCATGTGTTAAATATTGGAGGACATTGAATGACATGCTTGATGTGACATATTGAAATTGGGGATTATTAGACAAGTTGGGTATTGTGTATAAATTTGGTGATTGGGTATTGTGTTTACTATTGGGGATTATGTGTAATAATTGGTGATTCTGTGAAAATATGGGTATTGGGGATTATATGATAAATTGGGTATTCCGTGAAATATTGGTGATTGGGGACTCTGTAATAAATTGGGGATTTCGAATAAAATTGGGGATTACGTGTTAAATTGGTGATTATGTGAAATAATTTTTGTAGGGGGGACATTGAATGACAAGCATGATGTGACATATTGGAATCGGGGATTATTAGAAAAGTTGGGGATTGTGTATAAATTTGGTGATTGGGTATTCTGTTTAATATTGGGCATTATGTGTAAATATGGTGATTGTGTGTAAATATGGGTATTGGGGATTCTATGATAAATTGGGTATTCCGTGAAATATTGGTGATTGGGGATTCTGTAATAAATGGGGGATTGCTTATAAAATTGGGGATTACGTGTTAAATTGGTGATTATGTGTAATAATTTTTATTAATAAAAAATTCGGGGACATTGAATGACCAGCATTAATTGTTGAAGTGACATAAAGTTAATTGGGGCTTCTTAACAAAATTGGTGATTGTTAGATAAATTGGTGATTGGGTATTCAGTTTATTTTTAGGGATTACGTGTAAAATTGGTGATTCTTTACAAAATTGGTCAAACTTCAATTTTAGGGGCAATTTCGTCCAAAAAAACAGTAATAGGTGTATATCCGTAATTATTTTTGGATCGGGTTCGTAGGCGTAATATTTTGAAAACTTGGGATTATTCATGTAAATTGCCCAAAAACATATGGTGAGACTTTTATATTAAAAATAATAAATAAATAAATAAATAACCTTAAATTGAGACTTTTGAATAATTTTCTCTAAAAGTTTATTTAAATGGAAGTTGAATTAACACTATTAAAGGGGAAAAAAGAGATGATTTAGTCATAGGTCCTTTCGAATATTGTTTTAACCCACTAAATCCAAGCTAAAACTCTTTAACCTATAAAGTCCTTCGTATACTCTTTGGACAAAAACACCCTCCATTAATACATTTCCTTTTTTTTTTCTTTCCTTTTTTTGTTCTCTCCCTTTTTTTTTTTTTTTTTTTTTGGGTATGTCTCCATAAATACATTTTTAGCCAGATTTTCTGGCAATCTTTCCCCGCTCCAATAACTTTATCTGACCTCTCCAACATGACTTTTTCCGGCAATCTTCTCCCACAATTTATATTCGCTCATTGCAGAGATATATATATATATATGTATGTATGTATCAGTCGTGTTCATCATGAAAAGAATAAGAAGAAATAAAAATGGAATCCAACATATATATTTATCAAGACAACAAGAACAAAATGAGATAAAATCAATGGATAAATTAGTTATTACCAAAACATAGAAACTTGAGAAACATATAGATTATTTGTATTTATCAATTTGATTAGAGTGATACTATAAGTCCTTAGAATTGTGCCTTAATTCAATCCAAACCAAAATTTACATTCTTTAAAATAAAATCAAATAAATTATCGATCTATCCATAGAATAGATAAATTACCTATAAATTTATATGTTTTGAAATTTATTTGTTATAATCATCCATTTGGTTTGGATTCTTACAAACAGCATTAGACTCTTTTTTGAAACATTTCAACGAATACCTATGTTATTTACATAACAAAATACAAAATCTTAAGCTTACCTAGGTAAATTTATATGTTTTAAAATATATATGTACAGAATTGAATATATAATATTGAGAGCCTTCACCACAAACATACTTCTCATTAAAGTATGGTGTTCTCTAAGCTATCCCTCGCCTTCTTCCTGTTGTATTTAAGAGATATTTCAAAATTCAAAATCTTTTATAATTAAGTTTTTAATCATTTGATTTTCTTTTATTGAGGGAATTATTTCTTTAAATTTAAATTTTGATTTATTTCAAAAATCAATTTGAATTAATTAATAATTTGACCGTTTTTATCAATTTAATTTGAAAAGATTAGAATTAAAGTTGTAACCGTCTTACACTTAATTGATTTTAAATTTGTAACCGTCCCTTAATTAATTTGAAAAACCACTAGAAGAGTATTAAAAAGTTTGGAAATATTATTTTAGTTATAATATTCTTTACTTTATTGTATAAAACCGTTTCAGCTGGTTCTTTTATTGCTTAAAACCGTTTCATAAGAGAATTGAAGGTTTATCATCTATGCAATTTTATAACAGGACCCATACCTGCGAACTCTGGTTCCATCGGTATGATGTCGATAAATTCAGTTTTCTGAAAATATTTTGATTTGGGAGGAGCGCATATATCAAATGGCTGCTCAGTTTTCAAAGGTTTGGAAACAGTTGAAGTGGGATTAGGAATCACCACTGGCTTTCTTGAAGAAGTTGCTTCAGCAAATGTCTGATTTCGGACAACTGCTGAAGATGTACTTATTTCCTCAGAGAGGGACAAGTACTGTTCTGGTGAATATTGTTTACAAGCCAAGCTCTGCTCAGCCCATCTTTCTGGAGTGTTCTTGGAACATAGTTGAAGAGTTTACTCCCCCTTCCCTTCTTTGTAAACTTCTCCGAACCCTTTGAGTGTAACCCCTCTTCGAGTTCGTCTTCTCCAAGTAATACTTCTTGTAAGTTTTTACTTGTTTATCTGTAACTTGTAACTTTCTTTTATTAATTGAAACTTTTGAACTCTCCATTTATCTGTGTTTTTCATTATATATATTAACTTTTGAATATTGTTATATATATATATATATATATATATATATATATATATATATATATATATATATTCTTTAAGCGTACAAATTCATTCATTCTTCCTTTCTTTCTCAATTTATAAAATTTTATCTCAAACTTTTGTGTAAAGGAGCTATTTGGGTTGTTCTATAAATTCAGACATTGTGTGTGCACACTTGTGGGAGTCCGATTGTTGTACCCTGGAGAGTAGGCTGCTAGAGAACCTGGTGCACCGAGTGATTTTCTCCAAGGGGTGCGATCTACTCTTAAGGGCAATGAATCTACACGCCTCAATCGATAAGTGTTTTTATTTTATTTTATTTTATATATATTTTCAGCATATACACCAATTTCCAACAATCTTAAAAGTAAATATGGATGTGGATGCTGCTTTGTTCAATGCTAAGAATTTGACTAACGTTTCAAAAATTGAGCCATTTGATGGAACTTTTTTCAAACGTTGGCAAGAAAGAGTTTTTGACACTTTGGACATGGTGAACTTGACCCATATTCTAACAGACCCTAAGCCTGTAGAAGGTTCTGAAAATTATTCTGAAAAAATGAAATCTTGAGAAAAGATGAATAAGGTTTGTAGGTATACTATTCTTCGTACATTGGCAAATAAAATTTTTTATATTTATTGTTCTTATAAATCTGCTGAAGACATTTTTGATAGTCTTGTTAAAAAATATGTTTTAGAAGATGCCGGTAATCAAAAATATGACATAGGTAAGTTTGCCTACTTCCAAATGACTGAGGATAGAGATGTATCATCTCAAATCCATTATTATCATATTCTAATCAATGACTTGAAAAAGGAGGATATAATCCTTCCAGAATCATTTTTAGCGGGTATTCTTATTGAGATATTGCCCGAATCATGGAAAGACTATAAAAATAATCTTAAACATAAAAGAAAGTACATGAGTCTTGAGGAAGTAATTGTTCACATCCGCATTGAAGAAAAAAAAATAGATTTCGTGATAAGACTGAGAAAGTCAAGGAATTAGCTTCCAATGCTAATCTAATTGAAGTGAAACCTAATGGACCTAATAATAAGAATAATAAACAAAATTATAGGC
Organism: Hamamelis virginiana; assembly: GCA_017140935.1. Classification (NCBI taxonomy): domain Eukaryota; kingdom Viridiplantae; phylum Streptophyta; class Magnoliopsida; order Saxifragales; family Hamamelidaceae; genus Hamamelis; species Hamamelis virginiana. Next base: position 1,291,518 of record JAESVK010000165.1, read on the forward strand.
ATAATTCAAATTTTAGGCCTAATCAGAATTTTAGGTCTTATCATAATAATAATTCTTATCAAAATAATAAGCCTAATCAACCTAATCAGAATTATAAGGTCCAAAATCCAACTTTCAAGATAAAAGATTATTGTTTTGTTTGTGGGAAACCTGGACACCATGCTCCTCAATGAAAGTTCACAAAAATTGATCCCACTGCCAAAACCGAATCAATTTGGTAGAGACAGCAGATATTATAGCTGCAGTTGTGTCAGAGGTGAACATGGTAGCAACGACTAAGGATTAGGTGGTAGACTCTAGGACTACCAAGCACATATGTGTTAACAGAAGTGCTTTTATCTCCTACACTCCAATGGGAGAAGGCGAAGAACATGTGTTCATGGGCGATTCGAGGCCCACGCCAGTTATTGGCAAAGGGAATGTTCTTCTCAAGCTGAAATCAGGGAAAGTCCTTTACTTTAAGTGATGTGCTTCTTGTTCCAGACATTCATTCGAACTTAATGTCAATTTCTTTACTTGGGAAAGTTGGGGTTAAGGTCACTTTTGAATCTGATAAAATTATTATGACTAAGAATGGTGTGTTTGTTGGTAAGGGCTATTGTAATCAAGGTCTTTTTATTTTGAATGTACTTGAAATTATTAATAATAATGCATCTTCTTCTGCTTACTTGATTGATTCTATTAATATATGGCATGGTAGATTAGGACATGCATGTGAATTTTTCTTATATAAAGCAAATGAAAGAACTTGGTTTATTGCATAACTTATCTAATTATGAAAATAAAAAATGTGATGTATGCATAGAATCTAAGTTAACTAAAAAATCTTATAAACCAATACATAGAGAAAGTGAATTATTAGGACTTATTCATAGTGATTTAGGAGACTTGAAAAATAATTTAACAAGAGGAGGAAAAGATTTTATATAACCTTCATAGATGACTATTCAAGGTATACCAAAATATATTTACTTAGAACAAAAGATGAGGCAATGGAATTGTTTTTAAAATATAAAGCAGAAGTAGAAAATCAATTAAATAGGAAAATTAAAAGACTAAGGTCCGATAGAAGAGGAGAATATGAATATAATCCATTTGATAAATTTTGTGAAGATCATGGCATAATTCATGAAACAACTCCACCTTATTCGCCTGAATCTAATGGAGTAGCTGAAAGGAAAAATAGAACATTGAAAGAAATTATGAATGCAATGTTAATTAGTTCAGGAGCACTACTTAATTTGTGGAGGGAAGCAATTTTATCGGCATGTCATATTTAAAATAGAATTCCTTATAAGAAAACTAGCAAAACACCTTATGAACTATGGAAGGGTTATGTTCCTTATTTAAAATATTTAAAAGTGTGGAGGGTGTTTAGCAAAAGTTTTATTACCTAAACCTAAAAAGAGGAAAATTGGACCTAAAACTTCTGATTGTGTGTTTATAGGTTATACTCATAATAGTGCCGCATATAGATTCTTAGTAATTAAAAGTGAAAATAATATTATGGAACCTAACATTATTGTAGAAACTAAGGATGCATAATTTTTTGAACATGTTTTTCCTTTGAAATCTAAAATTGAAAAAATTCCTAGTATATCTAAAAAAGAAATAGAAAATGAATCAAATAGTAGTTCAGAAATTGAACTTAAGAGAAGTATAAGAGTTAGAAAAGAAACAAATTTTGGAGATGATTTTTATACTTTTCTAGTAGGTTATGATCCCCAAACTTATACTGAAGCTATTACTTCTCCTGATTCATTTTTTTGGAAGGAAGCAATTAAAAATGAATTAGATTCAAATATGTCTAATCACACATGGGAATTAGTAGATTTACCTCATGGCACCAAAACAATAGGTTGCAAGTGGATTTTTAAAAAGAAGTTAAAACCCAATGGGCCAATTAATAAATTTAAAGCCAGATTGGTTGCTAAAGGATATAAACAAAGAAAAGATATAGATTATTTTGATACTTTTGCTCCTGTAACTAGAATTTCATCAATTAGAATTTTAATTGCTTTAGCCTCTATATATAAATTAATAATACATCAAATGGGTGTAAAAACTGTGTTAGCCCTAAGGTCAATTCCGTTAACCACATTTTGATGATCAACAAACATTACTTTAATCACTAACAAATTGTTAAGTGTTGTGTCTCCTTAGAATCAAAGATATACTTTATTGGAGCTCATCAACATATCTCAAGCAACTTAATGTGCAAATGTTCAATCAAAAGCTCATGAAGATTAACATGAAGCCAAGGTCATAAAGATCAACTTAAAGTCAAGTTGTATCTCCTATGTATTAGGAATTATATGTAAGGCATCTCAATTTGTTTGACCTTGCATAGCTCAAAAGACAATGTTTTACTCATATTACATTGGCATACATATCATTGGAAACTTGTACAATATTTTAAACTAAGTCAAAAATGCTTTTGAAACTAGTTTACATGTTAACAGTTGATTTAGATTAAGAAACTTAGAAAATTGGCTTAAGAACATATCTAGTCAACTAACTCAATTAGTATAGTCGACTAACTATGATCCAGTAGCCAAGATTTTGAGAATTTAAATCTAGTCGACTAAACTTATAAACTAGTCTACTAACTTGCCTTCTAATCGACTAAATCTTTTGTTCCAGTCGACAAATTGCAAGTCAGTAGCCGAAGCAGTTAAGCTAGTTGACTAAACCTGTCTTTTCCAGTCGACTAATCGTGCCCGGAAAGTTTTCCTAAGTGATTTTAAGTTACTTGTCGACTAACCCTATTAGTCTAGTCGACTAATCGTGCCCGGGAAACTTAAATGCTCTGAATTTTTAGTCAGTAGTCGACTAAGTGCCTTGGTCTAGTCGACTAACTCCTCTGCAAAAGCAAAACGGCTAATTCCCCTTTTAGTAAACTGAGCATTTAATGCACCCTACTGCTCCCCTCTTAACCAATCAGATCTAAAAAGCTAGCAACGGTCCTTTGAGACCAAATGCATTATAAATAGAGCTTTTGCTCTCATTTATTACTATCAATCCATCATAGTTAAGAACATTCATTGTGAGCATTCATTATTCAAAGCTTCCTTGTGAAAATCTCTTGAGCTATCCTTGTTAATCATTGAGAAACAATTAGTCTGAGCTTATACTTGTGTAAATCAGCTTGTTGAAGCATTCATTGTACACAAAACACTTTATATCTCTTGTAAACTAAGGGTTGGGTTGTAACCCTTGTGAAGTTTGAAGTTTCTTGTTCAAATTCAAGCTTGAGAAATTGTTTGGTTTAATCTCCACCGGAAGTGAGATTGGTTGCAAAGGTTTCTCCACCTTGAATGAGTGCTATTGCGATAATGGATTAAACCTCTAGACGGAGATCTTGAGGCGTGGATGTAGGCAGAGACTGAACCACGTAAAAATCGTTGTGTTTGAATCTCTCTAACTCTATCTCTTGCATTTCAATTCATTTAATTGCTATATAAATTGTTGAGTTGTGATTTTTTTTGCATTCTAGTTATTAAACTTTTTAAGTTTTCATAAACACACTTATTCCTTTGTAAATCTATTTTTAATTACCAATACTCTATTTACCCCCCTCTAGAGTATATTTTGGGCCAACAAACTGCATTTTTAAATGGAGACTTAAAAAATGAAATTTATATGGATCAACCTGAGCGTTATATAATTCCTGGAAATGAACATAAAGTGTGTAGACTAGTAAAATCTTTATATGGTCTAAAACAAGCACCTAAACAGTGGCATGAAAATTTTGATAAAGTGTTAGTATCAAATGATTATCTTATTAATGATTCAGATAAATGTGTTTACAGTAAATTTAATGATAATATTGGTGTAATTATTTGTTTGTATGTTGATGATATGTTAATTATGGGTACTAGCCTAGAAATTGTGAATGAAACTAAAACGTTTTTTACTTCCAATTTTGATATGAAAGACATGGGTGAAGCAGATGTTATTCTTGGAATTAAAATAAGCAAAATTTCTAATGGTATTATGCTTTCACAAGAACACTATGTAGAGAAAATTTTGAAAAAATTTGATTAATTTGATTGTAAACTTGTGTCTACACCTTATGATGCTAATTCTCAATTAAAGAAAAATAAAGAACATAGTATTGCTCAAACTGAATATGCTCAAGTTATTGGTAGTCTTATGTATTTGATGAATTGCCTTTGACCATATATAGCTTATACTGTTGGTAGATTAAGTCGATATACTCATAATCCCAAAAAAGATCACTGGACTGCTTTACATAGAGTACTTAGGTACTTGAGAGGTACTATAAATTATGGTTTACTTTATAGTGGTTATCCTACTGTACTTGAGGGAATACCGATGCAAGCTGGATATCTTATTCAGATGAGACTAAATCTACAAGTGAATATATTTTTACTCTTGATGGGGGTGCAGTATCTTGGAAATCATCCAAGCAAACTTGTGTAGCTTGATCAACTATGGAATCCAAGTTTATAGCCTTAGAAAAGGCAAGTACTGAGGCTGAGTGGCTTAAAAACCTCTTAGCAAGTATTCTCATTTGGATGAAACTAGTTCTATCTGTGTCTATAAATTGTGATAGCCAAGCTGCTATAGCTAGAGCTAAAAATAAAGCATATAATGGGAAAAGTAGGCATATACACCTAAGACATAACATCGTGAGACAGTTGTTTGAAAATGGAGTTATATCTCTTGATTTTGTGAGGTCTAAGATGAATTTGGTCGATCCTCTGACAAAACCACTAGGTAGAAAACTAGTGAGTTAAACATCGAGGGGAATGAGACTTATGCCTATAACAAAGGGTCAACAGTGATGGTAACCCAACCTATATGAATGGAGATACCAGGAAGTAGGTTTATATGGGTAATAACAAGTTACTAGTTGACTTGGTAATGCAGTATCAATTTTTATTATTTGAGAGTGCTTCCTATGGTGTAGATAGTGGAAACTGCAGTTTTAAGGTTGAATTATAATTCTTAATGGAGATCATAGCCCTTTTTCGATGGTGTGTTTAATTGCAGTGCACACTTGATGAATCCACCTATATAAGTGTGGAAGTGGGGCCGCTTCCTATGAAAACTTAAGCAGGTTCACTAGAGCACTCATAAATATCCAGGTATGGCGCATGGCCTATTCATACCATCCAGATTTGAATAACCCAAATATCGAGAATTATTTGTGGGTTGTAAGTCGATTGGCCTACAATAAGAAATTTTGGTTCATAGAAAATTTTAATTTCACCATATTTCTATGGGTCACTACTTATATATCCTAGGTGTGGTTCATAGTCCCAAAGACACTATCACTGTTGCAATTGGATTTTCATGCTCCTTTATTTTATTTTGTAATTTGAAATATGTGGGGGATTTTTGTATTTAAGAGATATTTCAAAATTCAAAATCTTTTATAATTAAGTTTTTAATTATTTGATTTTTCTTTTATTGAGGGAATTATTTATTTAAATTTTGATTTTGATTTATTTCAAAGATCAATTTGAATAAATTAATTATTTAACCGTTTTCATCAATTTAATTTGAAAAGATTAGAATTAAAGTTGTAACCGTCTTGCACTTAATTGATTTTAAATTTGTAACTGTCTTACACTTAATTGATTGGAAAATCATTAAAAGAGTATTAAAAAGTTTGGAAATATTATTTTATTTATAATATTCTTTACTTTATTGTATAAAACCATTCCAGCTGGTTCTTTTATTGTTTAAAACCGTTTCATAAGAGAATTGAAGGTTTATCATCTATGCAATTTTATAACAGACAAGTCTTTGTCTTGTAGACTTATTTTGGTGTAGTTCATATATATATATATATATATATATATATATATATATATATATATATTAAGTGTCATTCTTCCTCTCTTTCTCAATTTATAAAATTCTATCTCAAACTTTTATGTAAATGAGCTATTTGGGTTGTTCTATATACTCACACACACACATAGGCCGCTAGAGAACCTGGTTCACCAAGTGATTTACTCTGATGGGTGCAATCTATCTCAAACTTTTATGTAAATGAGCTATTTGGGTTGTTCTATATACTCACACACACATAGGCCGCTAGAGAACCTGGTTCACCGAGTGATTTACTCCGATGGGTGCAATCTACTCTTCATGGCAGAGAATCTACACGCCTCAATCGATAAGTGTTTTTATTTTATTTTTTATATATATTTTCAGCATTTACATCAATTTCCAACACTTCCTTCTTTAAGCTCTTTTATTAATGTCCCATTATTCAACCAAGCAATCAGCAAACTCCCATCTCTTCCGAGAATACATCGGAGTAGAGTTCAAAAACTGTCACATTTTCTAATATCTTTTGTGATTAACATCATCGCATCGTGGTGATCAAGCTTAAGCCATGGCCATCGAGCTTCAATCTATTTTTGGTAAGGGCGTATCTAAACCACTATTTCCTCACATTATTTGCTTATTTTCGATCTTGGTACTCGAACGGGAACATCAAGTTTTAGCCATGGCAGATTTGCCTATTTTTGACCAAGACAAATATTGATTGCTATTTGCCATGTCACTCAAATCTGGATCTAGGTCTGATGAAGGCCAAGCAAGGAAGAGAATGAACATCAAAGAGAGAGAAAGAGAGAAGAAAGAAAAATATGAGATCTAGGCCTATATGACTGGTTTCCGCCAAGTTTTCCTGATGAAACGCAGATGAACTATGTGATAAAAAAGAAGATTATGGTAAACGTATGTGTAGATGATGAAGATTGCATGTGTAAGGAACTAGATAAGGAAGTTAAAATTTCAAAAGTAATGAAGTCGTGTGAGAAGAGATGGTAGAGTGGGGGAGTCATAGATGAGGTAAAAAAGGAAACAAACCAACAAAATCTTTTCTTTCTAATCTATCTCAAATTTAAATTTGTAACAAATTATTTAGGGATGAAAAAGAAAATAAATAATTACAGAAAATAAAAAGTATTTTGAATATTTTGGTGTGCAAATATGACTTCAAAAAAAATTGTTGACTTCCAATATGTAGGGTTGTAAACAGCCCGATTTTGCCTGTTTGAAAGCATAAAATGAGTCAACCCAATTCTAACGGCTCACTAAAATTCTAACTCAAACCAACCCATTACCTAAGCCAACCCAAATAGGGATGTCAATTTTGCGGGTTCATCTGGGTACCCGCCCCGCTCCGCCCCTATTGGGACGGGTTTGGGGTCATCCTAATAGGGTTAGAGGCGGGTTTGAGATTTTTTTTGAAAACCCTATAGGGTTTGGGACGTGTTTGGGATGAGGGCTTAAAAACCCGCCCCGCTCCGATTATATATGTTTATATATTTTTATTGTATTTATTTTATAGGTATTTTACAATTAAGTTTCTCCTTAATAAAATGAAATTTCAATCATGCCCCTTAAGGGGTTTAATTTATTTTACTTTTAGAAGTAACAATTATCTTTAATGTTAATCAATGTATTTTGTAATTTGTTTAGGTGTTGAAAAAATTGAGAAAATTAGAAAGAAAATAGTAAATGGGACGGGACGGTAACGGGATGGGGTCTTTTAATTGGGACGGGAATGGGATTCTCAATCCTGACCCGTCACGGGTTTGGAACGGGAATAGGATGAAGTTTTCTTCAATGAGATGGAGTTGGGAAAGGGGTGACCCGTCCCAAACCCGCCCCGTTGACATCCCTAAACCTAAACCGTATGGTTTAAGTGGTTTGAACGGTTTTCTAATCTAAAAAAAATTAAAATTAGACTAACTTTTGGAATTTTAACTTGGCAAAAATATCAAATATATTTTTCTAGATTATCATATTGTTTTGTGATACACTTCTCAAAGCGATCACGAACTATACTAACATATTTAATCAAGAGAATTAAATGAAATGAGTGAAAAAATAATTGAATTTTTGCATCAAATGGCATTATTTTCATCTAGGAAATAACTCTTGGAACTGTTTTAATAAATAAGAATAATTTTGTTTGCCATAAATATGTGTAGCTAGTAAATTCAAATTCAAAACATTAAGCAAAGCATAGTGTAAGGTTGTAAACGGCCCAATTAGACCGATTTGGACGAATAAAATGAGCCAACCCAATTCTAAAGGCCTACTAAAATTCCAACCCAAACTAGCCCATTGTAAAAGCCAACCCGAACCAAAACGTGAAAACAGCATGGTTTGAGTTGGTTTGACGGTTCGGCCGTTTTTTTTTCCAGCCCCACCAATATGTCCGGTTAAATACAGAAAGACCTCTCGGGTTAACAAAAAGGGTTCCTTGTTTGGAGGTCTTTTGGCTATAAAACAAAAAAAAAAACAAAAAAAACCCGGCCCGGGCAGGTTCGACAAATTTAAAATATTACACGCGCACGTAGCATTGCTGGGTAAACGGGTACTAAATACTCTTCTATTCGGGTCGCTCCCTAGTGGTATATCCTGCCACAGCGGACGGGCGATACTACAGACATCAGTAGCCCTTCTCTCTCTCTCTCTCTCTCTCTCTCTCTGTGGGAGCAAAGAAGGAATGGCGAGCGAAGAAGAGAGCGCAGTGAAAGAGCCGCTGGATCTCATTAGACTCAGCCTCGACGAGCGCATCTACGTTAAGCTCCGATCCGACCGAGAACTAAGGGGCAAACTACATGTAAGCAATATTCAATCTTTCACATATGTATATATATATATATATATACATATACACATACAGCCGGTGGCCATGGTGTTCTTGATTTCTTGGTTAGTTTTGATTCATTAAATGATATGTATATCTATATAGTTCATTCAAATTCATGGGTGTGGTCGTTTTGGCCTGACGGGCTACATGTACTGTATTCCCTTCATCTCTAGGGTTTGGTTTGGTGATATGGGTCTTTCGTATCGGAGGATACCCATATAAATAGCCTAGTGTTTTAGTGTTTCAAGGTGTGAAACTCATCAACTGTTGAAATTAGGGTTTCCTAAACATGTTCAAGTTTGATCTCTTCCGTAAGGCACTGTTTGGTTGGTATTTTGAAATTACTTTTCTTGCTTTTGAAAGCAATAATTGTATTTCCCAAATGTCAACCAAACGATGCCTAATTATACCCAGAGGGCAGTTTACCAAAAAAAAAAAAAAAAACAGATGACTTTACTTTCTCCTTCTATATGGTTTTACTTTATATTTGCTCTGTGTTTCAGTGAGTTTTGTGTTTAAACTTTCCCTTTTTATTGTTTCCTCCTGTCCTTGAGGAGATGCCAAACAGGCCTTCGGACTATGCACAGGGGTTAGCCCACCCCCTTCACTTAAACACCCCACCTCAAGGTTTTACGACTCAAACTTAAGACCTCCTATCTCATAAGATATGAGAGATACCACTGGGTCACAAGGACTGGTGGTTTTGTGTTTTAATTAGATTTTTAAAATATACAAATTATATGCATATTCACAAATGTATAGGCCATGTTTGGTTAGTACCTGGATTTGAAATGGTGGCCCACTTACACTCCGTTTGGTTGGAGGTAACGGAAGGGAAAATTAAGGCTTTGTCTGTTGGAAAACAAGAGGAAAAAGAAACGAAAATACTGAAAATTGCTAAAGATTTGTTTCCCTTCTTAAGCATTTTAAAGCCTTTTTCCTTTCCTCTCCTTCGTGCTTTTCAAGATCCAATCATAGGCTAAAAAATCTCTCTTTTTCCTTCATTTGGTTCATGAAGAGATAAGAGATATAAGTGGATAACGAATATGCTCTCCTGGCTTTTTGACTCACAAGTGAGGTGATTTGGGGAGAACCAAAGATGGAACATTGGAACCTGAGTAGAACATTTAAGCACCACAGGGTACAACAACACAAAGTTTCTTAGGTAGCATTTGGAGCATACTTATTTGCTATCATTGACGTCTCTAACAGCATCCCTCCCTCCTCTATTGGCACATCCTAACTTAATCATCTCCACTTTACCTTTACCATATGAACCTTAAGAAACCACCCTGTTGAAAATAAAACTTCTCTAATTTGCCATGGTTAAAGAAAAACTCTTAAGTGAAAGTAATAACAATCTTCTATAATAGCAGTAAAACTTTGCACGAAAAAAGATCAAATACACTCTTTAAAAAGCGGGGTTTTGTGAAAGACAGATAGTTGAACTGCATTTGATTGAAGCTTTGTGCATCAACAATATTTGGAAAAAATAATAAAATAAAAAATCTTGTAGCTTTTCAATAATTTCAACCTTCATATTATTCATCAATTGTTGAAAAATTTTCAGTTTTTCTTGAGTAATAATGTGTTTTCCTCCTTCTGGGGGTGGCAATCTGGCTTTGCAGGCCTATGATCAGCATTTGAATATGATACTCGGCGATGTTGAGGAAATCATTACTACAGTAGAAATTGATGATGAAACTTATGAAGAGATTGTCCGGGTATGCTATAATTTGTACTTTGTTTTCTTTTTCTTTCCTTCTTAGTTTGTGATATTTTCTGTTATGAAAACTCATACACATGAAACTGAAACCCTTCAATGGGTAATATTGAACTATTGGACAGAGATCACATTTTGTAGTTGAGGTTTGTAGCCCAGATAGTTTTTTTAACATTGTTCTGGGCTGCACCCATTATTGCCTGTAGAAAATCTATGGTCACCTGATATGAAATGGCCTGCAGTTCTAGTTAGGAGTCGAGCTCTACCAAGAAGCTGCTTCTTTTTTTCATTTATTCCCTTTTTTTCTTTTTTTTAATAGATGAGGACTTAGGTGGCGTTTGGATAAGCTACCATTTTTTTGCTTTTTTAATTTTGGAAGTAGAAGCAACTTTTTGCTTCAACTATCAATTTTTTGGAAGTAAGAAGTACGTTTGGATAACCGAAATTGCTACCTGTTTTAAAAAGCAAAAAACAAAAAGCATGTTTGGATAACCAAAATTGCTACCTGTTTTAAATATACTATGCATTTTGATAAACTATGCATTTTGATATAAATCAAAATTAAATAGGGTATTAACACAAAATTAATTGTCTCTAAACATTTCTCTATGTGTATATATATGAATATAAAGAGAGATGAAATACGACCTTGCTTTTAAACTTAATATAAAATTAAACCTTTGGTAGCATTTTTCCTTTATCAACAATTGGACCATTATATTAAGGAAGAAACAATACAGATTCCATTTAACTCATACCAACACCGTTACTTTAAGTTGCAACCGAAACCCAGTGAAGCTAAATAGGTAACAAACCTGTTGTTTAGTTGGAAGAGGAGCAAAAACCTGTTGTTTAGCTTCTGAACCTAAAAAAACATGAAGGGGTACCTACATGGCAGGCCCCTCTTCAAAAACATGTAAAGAGCCTCCCAAAACAAAGGGTTTTTAACCTTAAAACAATTGAATAAATAAAGATTGAATACCGAATTGTGAACCTTTACGCAATCTTTTCAATTATCCATCAGAGGGTAGAAATTAAGAAGACATCCTACATAAAAATTAGAGCAAAAATAGATGAAGTGGAATGGACTTCTAGAATGTTGAGGTACTGACAGATGCCTGTTGAATTAAGGGGAAAAAAAAATTGAATAAGACTAGGGTGCTTTTTTTTATATTTTTTGGTCTGCAATGGGTAGCAAAGCCCCACTACACAGAAACAAACCTGGGTCTAGTAGCACCAGAAAAATCAGAAAGTAGCGATTGATGAAAGCCAACAGAGGGAACTTCAAGCACCCTCAAGCTTACAGTATGTTTAACGCTACTATTAGCAAGCCAGTCAGCACAAAAATTGGCCATTCTGTGGATATGCTGTATGTTGCATTCACAATATCTATGTATCACCCTCTTTCATGCATTGATCAGCTGAAATTGCAGGTGGCAAGCAGCCAGTTCCTCCTTCACCATTGTAACAGAGCTCTTCAAATAAGTTTCAGTCCATACCTTACTAAATCCCCCCCCCCCCCCCCTCCCGGGCCCGTTTTAAACCTCAAAATATTGCCCAAAGCTCAGCTCTGTTATTTCCACACTTCCCTAAGTTAAGAGAAAATCCCACTACCCATCTTCCATTAGAGTCCAGTAACAACCCCAACTCCAGCAAATCCATTCAAGCCCTTTGCACAGATACATTAAGTTCACACTAACCTGATTTTTTTCACTTTCTTCCACAAACATTTCTTATACAAGCCCTCATTTAATTCCATGAACTCCTTAATCACCCTCTCCTCGGGATTAGTTGGATAATAAAAAAGACTAGCATGCTTTAGTGAAGAAATGTTATAGTAAAAAACATGTCCATAAAATAAGCTTTGGAAAAAACTTGCACTGATGAATGATAAAGCAAGAAGTGATAAAATTAGAAATGGATGTATTCATGAGAAGCTAAAGATAATAAAACAAGTGACAAGATGAGAGAGTCAGCCATGATAGTTTGATGGTAAGCAACAAAGATCCATGACTACAGTAGCAAATAGTGATATTTAAAACTTAAGGTACTGTATTTGTAAGGTTTTGTATTCTATTCTCCTTCCGAAAACTACATATAACTGACTGACATCCAGTAGAAGTTTCAGAACAAGGCTCCTAATAAATTATAAACATCCATAAGATCAATAGCTGGTTATTCATAAAACCCCAAAATATGAGCAGTGCTATGCTAGTCCCAGTGTCCTTAGATTATAATATTAGAGTCCCAAAATTAAATAGGGTATTAATATTTTGATAGAAATCTACAAATATTTTGATAGAAATCTACAAATATACTATGCATTTTGATAGAAATCTACAAATATACTATGCATTTTGATAACAGGGTATTAACACAAAATTAAATTCATATACCGTGCATTTTGAGAAAAGGCTATAGGCACAAAATTACATACACCTACTATGCATTCCGATAAAGAAACAGGGCATTGCCACAAAATTACAAACACCTAGCATGCATAAAAAAAAAAAACCCTGAATTCATTGTGCCTGAATTCATAGTTCCAAAAATAAATGCAGCAGCAGTTCCCACAAAATATTATCTTTGAAAGCCAACTTCAATCAGATAGATTACCATATCCAGAAGGCAATCAAACAGTCCACTTTAATCAGATAAACCCATTACCAAGAAACCCTGTTTCTTATAAAATTACATGAAACTAAAAGCACTCTGTCTAGTCCTCTGTTGTTTTTAACATGGGCAATCACAGTCTAGCCCCTAAAACATGTTAAAATTAGTTCAAAAAAATCAATTCTTAGAAAACATTTCACAACCCAGTTCTTGTTTCTTAACCTACTAAATTAAAAAACACTTAATACACATACGTATGAGTTAATATATGTGGGTACGTATATATACGTATATACATATATGTATGTATGTGTACCTTTTGAATCCAAAATAACATTTAAAAAAAAAAAAAAAACACAACCAAAAAGGGGAAGGAAAACTACCAGACAAAAATCATTTCGAACAAATGAGAGAGAGAGAGAGAGAGAGAGAGAGAGAGAGAGAGAGAACCTGCATTTTCGGTGAGGACTACGGCAAGCTGAGAGGCCGGCGAGCTAACGACGGCGAGCCCTGGTGTGAGGCGAGCTAACGTCGGCGAATCCTGGTGTGACTTGTGAGGTGAGATGGGTGCTGGACTGCTGGTAGGGTAGTGAGAACGAGAGAGAGAGGGAGGATCGTGGGAAAAGCTGTGAAATTTTTTTTATTTTTGCGTCTCCGAGGATTCGAAGAGTGGGCCGGTCAATTTTGCTTCCGCTTTCTACTTTTAAAAGTTGTGAAAGTCATTTATTTTTACTTCCACAAATTTTGAAATTTCATGTAGTTACTTTCAAGTAGTAAAAAGCAACATCACTTACCAAACGTACTTTGCTATCAAAACTTTCATTTTTCTACTTTTTTAAGCAAAAATCAGGAAGTCGTAGCTTATCCAAACGCAGCCTTAGTAAATTATTTAGAAACAGACGTTTAATTGAAGTAGATTACTGCTGCATAATTGCATCTAAGAGAAGTTTTCCTATGAAATCACCGTTAATACTGACAGTTCAGATTCATGCCTGAATCTTTATTGAATTTTTAACTGAATCATTACAGAATTTATGAGAGGAGGAAATAAAGCAAACATTTGTCTTTATATATAGTAATAATCTTTTATTAAAAGACAATTCATGAAGTGATTTCTCGTTATGCATTAACTGGGTGCAGACACCACCAATGAAAAGAGTTTTAGAATATCCATTAGCACAACACATATTTCTCCTCCCCATAGGTAAAATAAATTCATAAGTGCAAAATATAAATATATTAAAATGTTTGTAAAATGCCTGGACCTATCTGATAGTGCTATTGAGCCCCACCAACCCAATTAGTTTTTTGGAAACTGAAGAAATGACACCAAGAATGTCACCTCAGTCTAACAAAATTCCTTATTCTAGAATTCCATTCCCATTACTAGACAAATTAGGTTCTCAGATGAGTAGCCTTCAAGGCTGAGCTTCATATAGGCCCTATTAGTTATGAAATGTAATTTATATTTCAAGCGCAAAAAGGCAGTGAATGAGCGGTGAAAATCCTCCCCTTCATTGCAATGCCTAATGTAAAGATTGGGGAATTACATCATTTTATAAGCTAGTTGGTCAGCATGTAGATTCTCTATCGTAACTTAAAGTCAATACAAAGATAGCAAACTTGGAATGATCCAACAACATAATAGATTCTAGGGTAAAGAAAGAAATATTATATCCAAATGAATGTCCAAATAAAACAAAGAAAGAATTATGATATCCAAAAGAATGTGGGCTTTGAGACTTTTCAATAGAGAGCTTTGGGTAGTGGTAGGAGGTGTCTGGTGGGTATCACCAAATTCAGTGAGACAGCTTCTTGGTGGTTGGTGGATTAAAGGTGGAGTGAGGAGAAAGAGAGTTATTCGAAGAATGACTCCTCATTGCCTTCTGTGGTGTGTGTGTGTGTGGAATGAAAGAAATAGAAGAATTTTTTAAGGGAAAGAGCATCCGGTGGATAAGGTTAAGGAGATCATGCTTAGGTCCCTTTTTCTTTGGTATAAACTTCCTTTTTTTTTCTTTTTTTTTTCACTTTGGTATAACCTTTGTTGGGCCTTTTTCATTTTTTCGGCACACTCCCCATGTACTCTCCTAAAGTCTTACTTCTCTTTTGCTAATGAAATATTTATGCATAAAAAATAAAAAATAAAAAAGGGTTGGCTGGGCATTGTAACTCAGTTGTGAGACTGGCAACATTCATGCGGTAGCATGAAATGGATTTTTTGTGGTTAAAAAGTAGTATAGTTTTTCCATCCTTTTTTGTATTCAACTTTTTCAGCAATAATCTTATGTGACCTTTTTTTTTCCTTTACAGACTACAAGGCGCACTGTTCCATTTCTCTTTGTTAGAGGAGATGGTGTTATATTGGTTTCTCCTCCACTGAGGACGGCTTAATTTAGAGGATAAAATTTAGGATGCACTCTAAGGGGAGAAATGACCATAGTCACATCTATTGCCCTTTGGCTATCACTGCATTTTCGGGACCTGCTCAATGTAGATTTTTTTCAAACTGATTAAATTAGAAA
Organism: Hamamelis virginiana; assembly: GCA_017140935.1. Taxonomy (NCBI): domain Eukaryota; kingdom Viridiplantae; phylum Streptophyta; class Magnoliopsida; order Saxifragales; family Hamamelidaceae; genus Hamamelis; species Hamamelis virginiana. The sequence continues at coordinate 1,307,029 of JAESVK010000165.1, forward strand.
GGAAAGAAAAGAAGTTATCCCACATTGTTGGATTGTTATGTGGTAAACTTAATGATAAATTTGTAAGAGTTGCTAATTACTTTGAATCTTATCTTGTGGTTTGGGGAAATACATCATGAACCAACTGCCAAGGTTTATCCATGTCATTGTTAATAATTTTACAATTATTATCTCTCTTTATTACAGACCTGAAAAATCTGATGCACCAATTATTGGATTGATCTTATTGCCAATATGACATGCCCGAATCTCAAATATATAAGAAATCTTGAATTACTGGACAGCTAAATTGTTTGCTTTTCTTACTCTTGTGTCTCGTTCTTATGGCCCTTGATATCAGCAGGTGGAATACGATCACAAGCTGACCATGTTTTTGGCACCCAAGTGATCGTATATGCAAAATGCCCCTAGTAAATTATTTGCATTAGATTATCCCTTACATATTACCATTTCTGTAAACTTGTAATGAGTAGATGAGATGTGATTTAGGTCAGGAAGGGCCCTTATCTTTGATTTGAGTGCATATAACTGAGGAATGGTATGTTAGCTCTCTCAATGGTCTGCCCCTGAGACACTTGTATACTCTTCTGTTCCTCTTTTACTAAATCGTCCAAATTATTTGGAAGCAACTTACTTGAATGGAAAATGAATTCTAATAGAAGCTTTGCTTATTTATAATTTCACTTTTAATAAAACTATCGACCTTTTTTTTTCCCCCATTCTTTATTTTTTCATTGTAGTTTCTCCTCTCCCTACAGGAAAGTCAGAGACAGAAGTAGACAGCAAAACCAGATTTCCAGTTTGCCAACCATGTACAATGAATATGGTGGCAGCATATCTGGAAATTATTGAAATGATTCTTAAATAACTTGGAAATTTTCCAAATTAATTTTAAGAAATTTTAGAATAAGAAACATATTGTTCTCCTTTGTTCACTGCTAGTTCCCAGATCTGTTGCCACACACCAGCCTTCCCCATTTGACCTCCCATCGCGGTTAGGGTGGAAAAGGCATCCCTTCTAGGGGAGTTGAGACTAAAGCATGCATGCATTCTGGAAGCATGGGTTCTCCAATTGGCCTGACATTGGCCAATATCGACAGCAAAACTCAGCACATACAATCCTCTAGTGATAAGATGCCACGCCATTGCACCCTTGCAGGCTTTGTTATATGGACATTCATACACAAGGGCCTGTCTGGCCTGTTTGGGAACTCTGAAAACCGAATCAAGTTAGTTCCAATCTCTTAGTGCTATCTGATTTTTCTACAATCAGTCTTTTATATATATATATATTGGGGGGGACTGTATTTATGCCTTATTTTTTTGTACAAGGCTCAACCTTAAAAAAAAAAAAAACTTACAAAATAAAAATAGTGCTAAAATAAAAATCAGTTAAACTCATCTCCACAGGCCATTACTAAATGGCTCCATAGGAACCAAGCAGATCTCAACCAGTATTGCATCCCACGGCTTTAACCCAGCTCCACACAAGTTAAGGCATCTTACTACATTGATTTTATGGGTTCTTGCAAGTATTTGTTCTGAATATAAAATTTTCCAGGGTCAAAATCATCTCATCATCCTTATTTTTATTTTAGAGCCAGCGGTTGTACTCCAAAAGCAACTGCAAACTTGAATTAAACGGACAAATGGAAAAACACCATCAGCATAGACCCAACCCAGAGCCATATATAAAAGACCACAAGGCCCTGATTAACATGATCGGGTGTATGCTTGGAAGTCAGCACAAACAACAAACAGATTGTGTCAAGCTTATGAACAAGGATTAATGGATTTCTTTCAATCAAATGCAAGAATTACTACAATACAACAATTACACGATACAAAATGGGAAAATTTACTCAACAAGAATAGAAGGTACCAATCTGTTCATCTACGCCTGTGCCGGGAGAAACTTGGGGATCCAACTACTTGTGTAACTCTGTAATTTTTTTTGGGAGAATCCATTGATCCCCTAAAAGATGCATAAGCAGCTCTAGCAGGTTCTGGAACCGTGTCTAAAGCAAAGCATGCTGCATTGATTTGAGTCCTCTCAAGTTCTGCTGGGAGTAGCTCAGAGCTATACTGATGCGCAAGAGCCTGAAGCAGACAAGTAACATGTTGAGATTAGTATTTTTAAGGGAAAATAAATTAACCACAAAACTCAATAGCATAATAGATTGCTCTAGTTAAGCTATTATCAGTCTTTCTGCCATTGACATAAGCTGGCAACTGGCTCATGAGCTATAAGAGATCAGGAAAAATACAAACATGTTGGGAGTAGTTTCAAAATTCAATAACAAAAGACAGGGAGATAACAAAGGGGCAACTTGCTTCTTTGAAAGTGTCAATGATATTCACATGACTTGCACCACTCTATTAGACAATCAAATTATGGCTACCATACAAACTTCTACAAGTCACCTCAACAAAGCCTTATTCCCAACTACTTAGGGTCAGCTACATGAATCCTTCCTTTTCTTCTAGGATTCATGCCATAAGGTGTCACTATACAGACTTCTACTTCATCTAAACATATTTCTTACTCCACAAATCTTTGTACTCAAGTGTTGCACCATGTTAGAATTCATAAAACCACCACCAATCAAACATAAAAATCTAGTAAACTTGCTGAGTGTTCCTCAAAGTTCAAACACATTGGCACTTAAATTATTACATTGAAATGATCATATTGAGAAATGGATTGTATAAGGGCAAAGTTTCTTACAATCAAGTCATCAGGTGACACAGTCATCCCTTGCTGTCTGTCATCTGCAAGCGCATCTTCACTCCCACGAGTTGGCCTGCGGTGATGCCCTGGATTCTCAACAGACTCGACCACACCCTCAGTGGCTTTCTCCAACAGTACCCCTTGTAAAGACTTGAGAGACTCCCTCGCATCAGGTGTAAAATATGGATTCAATATGGTCTCAAAATATTCAAGCTGCATAAAAGAAATGCGTTAAACAAATTAACTGCCTGAGCAAAAGTAACCATGTCAGTCATCTCAATCATAAACTGGAAACTGGTGCATCCAAAAAAAAACACAAAAAACAAAACATAATCTCTATGGAGCATATTGACTTTTCTTTTATTCATTTTCAGCAATCAAATTCTCATGGTATATTAATCTTCTGTGTTTCTCTTCAGTTTATTTATTTTTCTTTCTTTCAAATGCATGGAGCATCAAAATCTTGTCAACTTCATGATATTTGAAATATAAATAAATAATTTCTTAAAACATTCTCATCTATCCACATTCCAGACCCCTTCTTAATTCATGATTGTCTGAAAGTAGAACACAGGGAAACATCAACAGTTGCATACTTTTCAATTAAGGAAAGATAACACCACAGTTCACCTCAAGCATGAGTTGACAGAAGCCATTTGCATCCAGTGACCTAAGATCTTTCGTTTTGTTTTCATGGAAAAGGCTGAGGAAAGTATCAATCAGACCCTCAACAAGTATACCAAGTGTCTTGTCCAGTAGGGGTTTAGCACCAGCAAACACCTGCAACGAAAAAATTACTTCATGTTCACAAGTTTGATTGGACTAATGAACAGAAATAGCCGTTATTTGACCAGATTTTGAGAAATGCTATTGTGAACTTATTCAACTGTTGCTTAATTAAGAGATTTTAAACATAAAAATAATAATAAACTCCAAATTAGGGAAGCAACTTGTCATAACTCATAATGTATCAAAGTATGACCCTGAATTATGGATATTACTTCAGAACTAAATAGTCAAGTTTAGAAAATTATAATTTCATGTTTAAGATACAAATAAAAGACCTAAACAAGGAGAAGATAATGTAGAGAATAACAAAAAATTTGGATATACACCCTGCAAGGCATGCAGTAAGTACCTCTGCATGCACAGCAACTAGAGTATGCAGTAATTCCACAGCCGCATCTCGCACACCCTGCAAGAAGTAAGCATTTCATGGTATTGTTGAGAGGAAGACAATGTTTTCTTAAGAAGCTTTCAAAAGAAAGAATAGAAAGAAGAACCAACAACTATTGATTTCACTAATTCCTCACTTTGACCGCAGGTGCTCCTCCCCATTGAACTCCAGCATCCAACAAATAGTTTACAGCAGCAGTTCTGATCAAATTGGCCTAATAGCAAGAAACAAAGATGCTGAAGTTCCCAAAACTCACAAAGGCATAGTATAATAGTATTTATTTCTGGATTTCTATTAGCTTGATTTTTTGTACAAGTCATCCATATCAAGCAAATCAAAGACAATTTCTTCAAATCACCAGTTATTGTCAACTGAGCAGGCAGGAAAAAAAATCACTTTTTTCTTTTCCAAACTAGAGTGGGCAGCACCACGTATAGGGTGGATGAGTTATCCACATCAAACAAATCAAAGAATTTTTTTTAAATCACTGATTACTCTCAACCAAGCAGGTAGCTTTTCAATTATTCATTAGTTACCTAAAGGCAGTTACTGTTAAAATTTGGGGGATGGTGGATTTTATCCTGGAGTGGTTAAGTTGGCAACGGCAGTTAATGTTCTACATGTATACTCTTATATGCCTAATGTGTAGGGTGAAAGAGAAAGTAGGCTTTAGAAAGCTATAAAGGGTCATAGCATGTGCACTACTTGGCTTTATATGGCAGTATAGAAATTGCTGTAACAAAGTTAAGGAAAAATATTGAATGAGTATGCAGACCTCAATCAGCACCTTATTTCTAATGAAAGTGGTTTGCAATTAAAAGATTGGAAGTCAGCAAAAAAGGCACACTCGTTGAGGAAACCAGAGAGAGAGAATATAATTTTGGACATTCTGATTTTACCATTACAATTTAAACAGTAAAAATTTCATTAAATACCAGATAAAGCATTTGAATGTTGAAGATCAATTTATCATGGTATATTTGGCATAAGCATGAGAAAGTAGAGTCATCTTTGCATTGAATCTGTAGCCACAGAAATAGTGCAAAATGTTCAGCTAAGCTGCGTGAGAATCTTTGCTACACCAGGCTCAGATGCAAGACACGACCACTTCCTATCAGCAGTAGGTGGGATGCAACCCGGTTCAGTTTGGTAAGGATTGGTGCCAACCCAGAACCGCTCTCGAAAAACTGAACCAGAACCAAATCAATGTCACAGTGAACCGAACTGAACCAAGATCGGGTTGATCAGTTCAGTTCTTGGGTTAAGCTTTACAGTGAGTGCTTTCAAGGAACCTGCTAATGCAACTGTTTTCATCCAAACACCAAACCAAACCACAGAAATAGATTTTTAAAACAAAAAAACTGCAATTTGTTTAAATCCAAGATATTCATCACACGCCTAGAATGGCCGAAAATAAAACCCTATTATATATTAAATTCATTGAAACCCTAAGCTCCATTAAGAGATCAAACCATAAGCCCCAGCCCCATCAGAGGCATCACTTCTTGACTTGGCCTTGAAGAAACAATGACATAATCTAAGTTGAGAGAAACAAGAGGATGATGACAAGCTGCAGAGTGGCCATTGTAAGCACAGCTAGGGGAAAACTAGGAAGAGGAGAAGGATGACATTGTGATGGAGAGGTATTCATATGTAACTGGAAAGAAATATGGAAGAGAGGAGAAGAAATTCCTCAAACTAGAGTTTTCCAAATATGGCTTTAGTGTGTACATATATATATATATATATATATATATATATATATATATATATATATATATATATAATATTAGATGTACAGGAAGTCTATTATAAGGTGCACCTTACGCTGGGTGACCACTTGCAGAACAGATTTTGAAAAACTAACCATTGGATTAGATACACTTCTTATGAATTTCATGCTAGCAAAAAATCATAGTGATCCAACTGTCGATTTCTATATAAAAAACAAATGAAAAAAATGGTGATATTTTGACGAACAAATAATTCACAATTTTTCTGACATCTTTTAGAAACGGACCGTTAGATCACTGTGATTTTTGGCGAGCATGAAATTCATAAAAAGTGTATTTAATCCAACGGTCAATTTTTCAAAATCTGTTCTACAATTGGCCCTGCGTAGGTCACCTTAGGCAACTTTGCATAAGGTGCACCTTCTAGTTGACTCCCTGATTACATGTAAGAATGTAACATGGACCTACTTTTTAAAGTTACTCCAACAAATGCCCATATAACAAATGGTGGGCTCATCCTTTTTATGTTATTAAATTTAGTAAAATAAGCATATATACTTAGGGATTGAGTCTCGGGCGAACAAACTGTCCAACTCAGAACCGAACCATGATGTCAGCTGTCTAGTTTTTAGATCCAGGACAGACCAAATCAACTAGAGAGCCGAACTGAACAGACCCATGGAGGTCAGATTGGTTCAGTTTTCGGGTTGACCCATCCCTAAGCAGTATTATATGGACTGTTACAACTTGTTGAAAAGACCTTTCCATAGGATTAAAATAAACCTTGTTTCTATCCCCATGAGTTTTTATATACTTACAACAGAACTAACTTGAAGAACTTATAAAATGAATGTTGACACAGCACCATGATTACAATATTCCAAGGTTTGGAACTCCAAACTAATATTCCCTTACTGATCAATCATCATTTCAGGGAAAATTTAAAATCACTTAGTTAGTTGGTTGAGCAGCGAAACAGCAAAAAGATGTCATGATAGGAAACTGCAGAGATAACCATATAATTATCAAACCAACTGTTACAACACTTTTAGGTTTGTAATGACATTATTATTCTGACAGTACCCAACTAACTGTTTCATTGAAACAATTCATGCAGTCCACTCCTCAACACTTTGACACCTCCTTCAAGAGGTTGCTTAAGTATGAAATTCAGCTGCAGCAGCAAATGCACCCAGCCCGACAGTTTACAGTGTTTCAGATTTTATTAACTTCACAACTTAATTTGCTTTATGCTTTGAAATATAAAGAACAATGTAAATCGCTTTTAACTCAACAAACCCCGCTTATATTGCCTGATAAATTAGTACATGTAAGAAGAAAGTACTTAAATCTAGGTCTAGGTGTCACATTCAGCCTATATTTTATCATTGACAACTTAGGTCAGAAATACTAGTCAAACCCACACCGTAGACAGAGTTTCCAACTTTCCATGGGTTCACTATAATTTGCACCCCAAAGTAGAACCAGTCCACTAGAAAACCTGTTTATGTTTTCATAGAAGAAAACACAGTAGAAATCTGTGTCTAAACCATAACCCTCATATTGTAATGGCTAAGTAGATCTGACTACACATGCATGTTTAGCAGCAACAATATTTTCAAATAAATTGAAAGAGTATGTTTAGTTATACCTTTGCAAAAGTATACTGTGCAAGGACCTTCTCTTCAAGACCAGAGAAAGACATCACTAGATCTCGTATATCACTGTCCTCTTCATCTTTTTCCCTGTGATAGAAAAGACACCATATCATAGCATAACAGGATTCCACAGGTAAAACCTAACAATATAGTAGAGTTTTCGAGCATAAATAGATTTGGAAATGCACAATATTAGTAAGTTCGCAGGATGCCGAAGAATGTTAAACATTGACGACTGAAGCATTTGTGGATCAGCCTAGCCAATATAAAAGTCTAAGTATATCATTGATGATAAAATGACTTTTAACATCTCCAACATTAAAAATAAATAAATAGATGAAACGCAACCTTTCCAATCGGAATTATGAGGTAAAAAATAAAATAAAATTACAGGGGTACAATGAGACTTGAACTCATGACTCTTCAAACTAGAGAAACCTCCATAATTAGTTGCTGATTTAGAATATACGAAGTCGGACAAACAAATTCAGGCTGAGGGCAAATCCTATTGACAACCATCCTTACTTCTGAGTTTGGTTGTGATTTCCAACCCCTAGTTTGACCATAAGAAACTGATCGACTTCAAATTAGGTTACAAGTTAGGCTTGGCTTGAGCCTGTCAAAAGCTTATTGCCACAGTTAAGGCTAAGGCCTGTAGCTTAACTGGTTCACATATTGCATTGCAACCATGAGGTCTCACATTTGATTCAGCCTACTAATATAAGGAATAATAGTCAGCATCCTTCCATGAAAAGTTTAAGTACTATTCCTCTCCACAAAGGAGGGCCAAAGATCTATCTACATACCTAGACTGCAGCCAGATATGTTTGTACTTGTTGTACAACTCATTAGAAAGTTCATCTTTGCAATATCCAATATTACTCAGGACTATCAACAACCGTTGATGTGGATCAACAACACTTCCTGGGGGAAGATCAGACGATTCTTCTTGTGGTTCATGAGAATATCCATTTTGTAAAAGTGGACTTTCTTTGCTTGATCTGGTCTGGGCGAGATCACCTCCAATACGCTCCAGATGACCTGATTAATAAGCCAAAAAGGAAAGTAAAATTACCCATCACGGGAAGATATCTGTTTAAAAGTACAACCAAACATAAAATTGAAACCATGACGCATCCATCATACCAGCAAAATCCAGGAAACAATTCAAAAATGCAAGTCTAACAGATTCTTGAGTTTCTTGAAGTTGCACAAACATATCTTCTGACTTTGTAGCCTCACTCCTTAATGATTGAATCATCCTGGAAAGAACAAATAACGAATGTCATATGAATAGAAAGAAAAGAACATTTCATCCACAAATAGTAGAATAAGGATTCATTACATAAAATGTTTAGGAGACGCAAAATCTAAAAGCTTTGATCCTACGAAGATCAGTTAAAGGGGGAAAAATAACGCCAATACACACACACACACACACAATTAAGAATTTCATTTTTAAACAAACGCACTAGGACAACATACAGGACATATATAGAAAAGAAGAAACGAAAAAGAAAAAGAAAAAGCCAAAGAGGAGAAAACTAATCAAGCCCAAGTACGACTATTTAAAAACTCCATAAAAATTTATAATAATAAAAAAAAAAAAAAACACTCTATAAGAAACTTCTGAAACCCTGAACCAACAAAATTTGCTCCCATCTAATAATATGATTAATCTAAATCACTGATAAGAGGATTATTTTGATGAATAAAGTAATGCAGTCCTTGCATTCAAGTTATACTTAATTGGAAGTTTAAAAGATGAGATGCAATAACAAAAAATAAGTGAAAGCACTACAACAACTATGCACAAAAAGGCAAAGCCAGAAGATTGCAGAAGAAAAAATTGACACTTGAGTCCCATTAGTAGTTAATTTTGATTAGCTTGAATTGTTCCTTTTATTCCCAGAAACAACATATATATGTTGTATATGATTTCTCCAAGCTGATGTTTCAAGATTTTTCAAAATTGAGCAACCCTTTGATAAAGCAAACATTTCTTCTAAAATCTCTAGGTAAACATTCACCTGTCAGCTTCCAACTGTTCATTGCCTGTTCAATTATATTTTACCTTTTTCTCATGACATGTTCAACAGAAACACGTTGATTGAATTAGACAATGAGAAGGAAACAGTATTGTATATGTAGCAGCTATATTATTTTCACTGTGCAGCCAGGACATGATCGATATAATGACTAGGGTCAGGGCGGTAACCTAATGAACTTTAATGTATTTGTTTTTTCCTCACATTTCTGTAGCATTTGATCCATAGGGCATTTTATCAATGAATTATCTATTGATATCGTTTATATGTCCACTAGTGGAGTGCATATGCACCCACCGTGAATGTTATCTGTGTACACTAGTAGAGTGCATATGTATACACTGTTAGTTATGTATCCAGATAATTTTAGGAGTAATGAACAAACCCAAAGTCAGAGGTTCGGAACAAACCTATATTCATGTCATCTAATCTCTCTTTTTGCATTGTTTTCATATTATGTGTTTCTTATTTAATTTTAATGTGTAATTCTGGTTATTATAGGCTTTCTTGCGCGTGCGCGCACACACACGCACACGCACACCCACACCCACACCCACACCCACACCCACATGCACACCCACACACACACACACACACACACACACACACACAGAGAATGATGCAGATACCTAGTTGTATCCCAACTAATTTATTAAATAACATGATTACTCCGCCAATTCAATAAACCAACCTTCCATCAAGACATGATATCTCAATCCACATCCCATGTATTGGATCTAAATTCTTTTGAAACTCCCTCATCCTTCATACCTTCCTCTCATTTAGTTCTAAGTTCTTCCTATACTTCCTCATCCAAACACACCCACGTGCTACACACACACAAACAATATATCACCCATAAAGTCTTCACCTTGCATGTATGGTAAGATATCTTAAAACTAAAAGAGAAAGAACAATATTCACTGGTAAAAGTCACCAAGCAAATATGGTAGGATATGCTAAATTATGATGGGACATTGTTTAGTCATTAATTACGTGAGATCACATCTTATATCATTCACCTTCCATGTTTTGAATTCATCTCATATTGCCAATTATCAAGAAACCTTCAAGGTCCCTTGTATGGTAATATAAATAAAATTTTCTCTTCAGAATTCAATACAAGGAAGATTAATGGGGCACAATATCCAGTAATCAATGACTGAACAGCATCCATTGCAGAGTAGCTCGCATAAATTTTAAGAACCTGACAAAAGTCAATTCACTAAATTTTAGAAGTTACAACATTTTTCATCTCATTTGAATTGGCATGATTTACTCCACTTTCGGCACACAATCAAGCACACCTAATCATCACTCATAATAATTATTCATATTCCTATGTAATAGTAAGCTTTAAATACTTACAAATTGATCTGATCCATTGCTGAGCCCATAACTGAATGGAAAGCTAGAGGCAAGAAAGAGATTGTGTACGGAGATTTGTTCCTTTCAAGAATTGATACTGGAATCCATGATTCATCTTTTGATATCTCTTCTGTTGATGCCCGCATCCATGAGCAAAGCCTTAGTATGTAAATTTTAGTTATCTCTGAATGAAGTGCTCGAAGTGCTGTAACTGTTGGACACAGAAGACAAAGACTCAGACTAATTTTAGAAGATAAAAAACTGCAGCTCACTAGAAAGTTTAGATACCAGCAATAGAAGGTGCTGATTCTTTTGCTTCAAAGGCCTGGCATGCTTTAAATATTTCCTTTATTGCATTGCTCATATACGGGCAAAGAATATTTGATTCTTCAAGATCACGAAATGTGTTCTGGATCTGCACCAAGGACAGTAAATAGATTTTGAACTAGTTCCATATGCCAAACCAAATGGCAGAACAGAAGATACTAGAACATTGGTCACAAATGAAACGCAGTTTTGAGATAAAATGATGCTAAATATAAAACTGATGGCGCAAAACAGTGAAAATACCCAGCAGATGGATTAGAAAAGCCACTTAGCTGATTAAACAAGAAAAAGGGAAAGAAATAAACTTTACAGCCTCTACAGATACAAGTAAACAGCAAAGACAGCTTTTGCTGAAGACAAGATTCTGCTGACACCTTCAGGAATACATCGAGGCAGAGAATGTAAAAATTTCCATGCATTCAAAGTGTAAGCTTTATATGTATTGATGATGGCATAAACTACTGTGCCTTGCATCAGGTGTTGCATTATAATTTGCAAAGCATTGATCTGGACAAAGAGTCTTCCAGATCAATCACTTTAGGCAGCTAATTTAACTTTTCCATTTTGGTAAGTTGACCAAGTAAAATGACAATAAAATTCAAAGGAATAATATTGGTCAATCACTAGAAAATTAACATTTAAGGTAACCTGAGATACCCAAGCTATTTAAAATGCCTGAAAATGTGTGGACACATGTTATTTATAATGTTAAAAACATGTTGAGACTTGAAAGAACAAATCATAAGCTTATTTTAATAAAATGGAAAAGAAACTATGTGCACTAGGGATTAATAAAAAGTTAAGAAGAAAAAGGAAAAAGAAGAAGAAAAAAAAAGCTATACAAAGAACTTAAATGAAAGAAGCCAAATAAATTCCTATGTTTCGAAACCATCAGAAAAGAAAACATACTCAGACTCCTTAAGGTCAAGACCTAGAAGGGCCACAAGATTAGATCCTAATGAAAAGATCAACTGCTCCTTTCAGAGAAGTATATGCACCATTAAAGATCTAAGAGTAGGCAACTTCTTGAAGAATTTTCCCTGGCATGCATTCGCACGTGCATGCGGGCACACACAAACACACACATGGATGCACACATGCACTCGCACACAGACAAACAAACTACAATTTTTCTTGCTATAATGCAAATAATACCAATTTGAGATAGCAAAAATAGACCAAACTGACATAGCAAATGTGCAATTTGACAAGTAACTTGCCCTCAGCAGGGCAAGTGCTGCCTTGAACAGAGTAAATTAATTGAAAAGCTCACATCCTATGCCAACATGGTAGCCATCAAAAAATTTCTACAGTATGTTGTCTAATCAAGAAACTACTTGGGATAGAATTGAACATCTCCAAATGAATTTTACATTATATATATATATATATAGAGAGAGAGAGAGAGAGAGAGAGAGAGAGAGATAGATGATCCAGTCAGCATATGCTTATATAAGTTTATGTAAGCATGAAGCTCGTAGATAAGGGTGGGATACATGTTTCGAAAAACTGACTATTGGATTACCAACTGATGCAGGAGGGACTCGAAAAGTGGATTCTTTAGAATGAAATGATTTGCGATGGAAAGGATAAGACTGCCTGAGAACCGCTCACCAGCAAAGCGTAATCACTCAACGTCACTAATAGCGGAATCGCTCAACGCGGCCAAGCCAAATGCTTCAATTTAAAGGAGGAATTACTCTACTCCAAATCAAGGAAACTTGCAGAGAATTTTAACCAAAATGCAACCTGCTCTTCCTTCATTCTCATTAGTACTCAGACAATTCATCATAAATAATAGACACTTCCTTATGGATCTAACTAGGACAATTCCAAAGTAAAACTTAAGAACTTTCCAGCCAATAAATTTTCATTTTCAAGACACTTTAAATAAGACACAACTTACTAATATTACTAACTAATAGAAAAATTAAATAATCAACAAAAACTATTGACTAATTTAAAGATAGTTCTAGATGTGCCATATAGATGCTTATTTGGATTCAAACTTGGTAGCTGCATCATTCTCCTCTCCACAGAAAAAACTAGTCCTCGAGTTTCAATAGTGCTTCATAGATAAGCACGTGCAACATATCTTCTATCAGCATTTTCTTGGTAGTTGGTGGTGAAGACCTAGATTCTTCCTCGTTAGGCTTCAAACAATCACAAATTAACAACACATTTACTTCCAACAATAACAAATGTTTTCTCGTGTGGAGAGTCCAAAAGATAGTGATCATCACACATCAAATACATGTACAAAATCAAACTCTTTCATACTTTTCATGATAAAATTTCTGTCCTCCCAAACAAATACTCCCTCCGTCCTTGAAAGAGAGGCCATCTTTCCTTTTTTGGCTGTCCTAAATTGATAGGCCATTCTAAAAAGTCAAACCAAATTTTTTTTAACTTCCCCCTATTACCCTTATTAATTAACCCAGTCACACCTCAACATCCGTGCATTAGTGTTGTTTAATTGTAGGAGAAGGGTAATTTGGGAAAGAAAAAATAAAGAAGGCAACAAATCAATGCATTGATGTATTTTCTTAATATGCGTGCATTTTGGACGTGGCCTATCTTTCAAGGACGGAGGGAGTATGACTTTATCAAAGAGATAAGGGTTTTCCTATATCTTTTGTTTTGTAGAAATTTCATCCAAACCCAAGGATGCATAATTTACAAGTTCTTCATCATAGACAGGAGGTTTACTCCAATCAACAACAAAGTCATCCATTAGGTACTTTGAAGGTAAGATCAGCGACTACAAATCTTGCTCTATATTTTCTTCAAACTTAAACACTAAGAAAGAAAAAGAACAAATGTTTGACAGATAGATACCACCTGATGGAAAAACGAGACATAAAATAAGTAGGCAAGCTTGCAAGAACACTGCAAATTAAAGTAAGCTTACCACCATTAGCTAGGTACCCTCTCTTCCACCCACAAAATCGCCTTTTAAATCTAGTGAGTACAATAGCCCATATAGATTAAGGATGCGTTTGGCGTAGTTTCCTGCAAATGGAAGTCATCTTTGGAGAAGTGATTCCTAAGACGGACTTTCTAAAAAGTCATTTAGAAAAGAAAATTAGTGTTTGGCAAATGCAGATTCTAAAAATCTTTTTGTACAAAAAAATGTGGAAGTTATTCTTCTTACAAACGTGGGTTTTCAAAAGCAATCTTTTTTTACTTGTCCCAAATGGACTTCCCAGAACTTGACTTCTTCTAAAAGTCCATTTGGAAGAACTCACCAAACACCTTTTTTTTTTTTTTTCCAAAATGACTTTTAAGGCTAGGAAGTCCATTTCGAGCCTCCCAAAAGCTACACCAAACACCCTCTTAATTTTGAAAGATGCACTCAAAGATAAGCCCGAATATGTAGTACAAAGGCTACCCACTCCACACAAAAGGTTTGATGGAAGATCCTTGACCTAATTAATTTCGCACACCAGAATGATCTCTCTTTTACCAAGGTTTACCTTAGTCTCAACACTGCCCCAAAGCATTAAAGAGTGCTCCTTAAATCAATGTTGATTAATACTAAAGTCATAGAAAATGATGGTATCATCTGCATAAAAAGGTGGGAGATGTTATACCCTTTCCCCAACAACTCCATCCATCCCACAATCATTAAACAAATTAGCCTCAAATCCTTTCACCAACATCCTAATCAGAGATTTGGTGCTGAGGCTTGGAACTAAGATTTGGTTACAAATATATGCTTAAATCTTGAAGATCCAAGGTGAAAGAGGGATAGAATGAGAGGAAATGAGAAAGAAATGGAGAAAAAAAAAGTGATGCGCACCATTTCAAAGGGATATTGGGCCATTAAAGCGCTATTGCAATCCACTAAGGCACCATAACAATCCATTACATTGTGTTTTATTTATACACCCCCCGTATCGCTACATATCACGAAACAATGCCATCAGATTCTGATATGAAAGCGGATATTTAATTTCCCAATTTCACCTCTCTCACTCCCAACAATAACCTACTTACTATCTATCTATCAACATATAATATTTGGATACTACAAAAATATTTCATATACACATGCATATTTATAACATGCACATCATTCAGCAAAATGAAAATAATAATAGTAGCACATGCATATTATTTAAGCTTTATTTATCTCAACGCAATGTAATATGGAGGGAAAAAAAAAACCTTGTTATTATTGATTATGTTATAAAGTTGTTTCCCAAAAACAATAAAAATGTATTATAGTAGTAAAACGGTACGCTGTTATTACTTATTACTTCTAATGCATCAAATGAGGAGGATGAGAAGTGATTTACCAACCTGTTTTCCAGAAAATGACTTCCCAAAGAACAATAAAAGTTATGTTTTTATCTTCCAAAAAGTTATGACTCAAGAATTTTAGAAGCATCTCCAAAATAATTTCCCAAACTTTTTTAATAGGTTTCCCTTGAAATTTCCTAGAAGTTTGGTCCCAGCTTCAGAAACAATTTCACCTAAAACTAATTTCCAGCAACTATAGTCCAGATTTAATACCAGTGAACCACATATATTAAATCTCCATATGTTCAGCAATTCCACAAATACAGACACCATGAGTGGACCATTAACCGCCCACCCCTCTTCTTCTTTCCACCCTCTCTCTTTCACCCACCCTGCTTCACAGGTCTGATTTGCCAGCATGCTACCATGCTCTAATGACCCACCTGATTTTGTTAAAAATTCACCTTCAAGCAAGCACATGTTCCCATGCAAGATTTTGCCACCTCAACTAGTCTACTTCATGTTCATAATAACATTAAAATCAAATTTAATCTTGAAATGCAGCCAGATACAATCCGAAAAAACCCTCCCTCCCTCCTTCAGTTGTATAAATTCTGGCAAAAGCAACAGCAGGCGGGCTTAGCCGATAAAGGCAACTCGGCATGTCCAATTTATACTAGAAATAAATTATTTCCATAAAAAATACCAAGACAACTTCGGTGGAGTTCATTGTCAATCCACTAGTCATCCAAAAACCCCCCACAATAAAAAGAACCAAGTCCTCTAAAAAAATTGATAAAGTAAAATCGTATTTAATTCAAAAGGCAAACACCACTGTACATGCGAGGTATAAGAAAAGAGCTACAAAACACCAATTATAAAGAAAGCAAGCTCTCAAAAATATGAGAAGCAACTCGATCTCCAAAAATATTCGAGCCTTTCCAATGTAAAAGTAATATTCAAAGTAAAGGAAATAAAATGGTTCAACCATAATTTATACTTTTGGCATTAAGTAATTCAAAAGAGCATAAATACCTTTACTTCATAAGCAGATATAGTACTACGTATCATTCCAGCAACTTCATCAAGAGAATGACTTGAGTACTTTCCATCTCCAACTTTTTCCTCGGTTTTATTTGCAGTAGTGTTGACGTTTGATTCAGCAGAAACTTGGGAAGACTGAAACAGAAGAAGATTCATATTCAAAATGAAAGTAATAGTTAATATAGGCAAAATATATACGCACATTTAAGTTTGAATATGACAAAACAAAAAAATTAGATCTATATGAAAACCAAAGCAAGAAATGCTTCATTGCTTTTGCTCCACAACAACTGAACCAAGGTTTGCACGGCATCAATCAAATTTGAAAGATTACAAGGGACAGGCTTAATTTGTATCACATCCAAAATAGGTTTTCAAATACAACTAGCACAAGCTAACAACGCATTCCAAATGGAGCGAGACAAAAATGAATAAAAGTGAGCTCTTATGCTGTAACAAAAATCAAATTTATGGCAGAGAGATTTTTAAGGGGTTTTGAACTTGAGAATTTCAATGATCCCCAATTTAGTAAAATTGTTTATACTGCTTCCAATAATGTTGAAACTGAAGGTTTCATAGGTAGATCAAAGAGCTTACTCCATCTTGTGTGGCTGTTGCTCACTTGTCATGAATAAAATAAAAATTAACAAAAAAAAAAAACTTGGCATAGAATTTGTGGTTGTTGATGATACTAGCAATAACAATATCAACCTATATACTAAGGTCTCTATGAAGCTTGCCCAATATACAGCTTGTCTATTTGACTATTTTTCAAAGGCTCAAGAATTTTTGGAGCTTTTCAGCGGACACTTACTAAAGATCTATGTTGCGACCAAGCAAGTTATATCTTTTCTTCAAATCATCTGCCACAATTGTATCGCTTCTCATCCAAAAATAAAATTATATACTTAAATCATGATCATGAAGCATGGATAAAGAGAAAGTAGAAGTTTAAACAATCATGGACCATTCTCCAAGTTAGATAATCAAAAAGAAGAAATTCTTAAGGAGTTCAAGCAAAGTTATTTAAACAGTGAGGTCCTCAGTATTCCCTGCTCCCGCTTCCTTTCATGTCTTGAGTTAGAGCAGCAACCTTCTAAAAAAGGGGTAGAAAACTAGAAACAAAGAAAATATTTTCATACTATAAGAAAAGTTTGAAGCAGTGCTTCTTAACCATTCATTCTGAATAACTGGTTACAGAGAAGAAATTGGGCAACTTTAAAAGAAAGAAATGGTATAATTGTTTAAGCGAATTCTTCAGAACATAAAATGTGGAAACAATTTCTTTGGTTATGTTTTCAAAGTTCCCCGATTTAGAGTGGTTAGATTAAGGGTATTGTATAATGCCAGGGATGCAAAGATTTACAGGTGATATGCCTCATCTGTCATCATCATTTACCCTTCTTTTAAGCTTCAGTTTCTTTGTTGGGGTACCCCCACACCCCACACCCCACACCCATTTCTTCTTTAGGTTTTAACAGATTTTTCCACCTAGTGACATACATACATACATACATACATACATACATACATACATGTGTGTGTATCCAGCTAACTAATATATGTGTGTAGAAATGATCGAGTCAGGTATACCTGACTTAGATGAAAGTCATCTAAGGATTAGGAGGCGTTGGATAAGTTACCACGGCTGACCTTCATCTAAGATGACTTTCATCCAACGCCTCCTAAGCCTTATCTGACTTTCATCTAAGTCAGGTATACCAGATTTGATCATTTCTCGCTATGTGTGTATATATGTATATTTATAAATGTATAGAACACCATCATAAATACTAGTGCCTTTTCCTTTTTCTTGAATATGAAATGAGTTGTGAATGATGTTGATTCAGAGAATTGCAGTCAATCAATGCAAAAATTTGAACTTATTACAAACTGAGCGCTTTTATGTGAGATCTTTTGGAGAATGATACCTTTTTAAGGTTAATCTTTTTCAAATTTCTTTGGTTTGTACCAGTTATATCGCATATATATGATCTATCTATCGTTAATGATATGATTCATAGATTGATATCATTTAAACAATTTTTTATCAACGTTTTATTGCTTTTAAAAGTTCTATTGTTTAAAAAGTTTTGAACTTCTAGTACAATATGTTCATGCCCAGTCAATTAGCACAGTTGTCTTACCATATGGCTGTGTTCGTGGGTGGGTAAGCAATGTAATCTAATTCATCTTAACATCAAAACATAACCACATTTGACCTGCTCCAGTCACATGGAACAAAGGACACAGCAATGTAGTAAGATGGCGTTGCTTTTTAAAATCTTTCGTGTAATCATTACAGTGCTCACACTTAAGAATCAACTCCACGCCATTAGAAAGATTGACTTCAAATTCAGGCAGTTGGATCAGAAAAGGACCAAACAACGTAAAGAACTACCTTCACTTAATGTTTCTTCTTTCTAGAGTTGTCAATGACAAACTAACATCTTCATAATTCTTAGCAATTGCAAAGATTCCGTACAATTACCCTATATATCAATGCCCTTCATAAATTTTATTTCTTCTTTTTCAGAGGTCTAAGACTACCTTTGATCTTGTTATAGAAATATAAACCAAGCTTCTGATATCAGCTGATTACTTGTATTAAGTATGGTTGGGGTGGCCTACCAAGAGCTACACTATAATCGACATGAAGGATGGTTAGGTGATTCTAGACAACTTATGAGCTTAAATAATGACTAAATTCTACAGGGGAAAGGATAATGTTATTGTTTCATCCCATATCAATGAGGAAAAAAAAAAAGGATTTTCCAGTAGCATCACATGCTTGATCATTGTTTTAGAAATTAAATGGACCAAGTGAGCGACAAAACAAGAACAAGTTGGCAAACATCACAAAAAGAGATTAAAATGCAAGTTCCCTGATTCTGGCTTCTCTCAAGAGGATAACTTTTATCGAAAAAACCATTAAATCCCAGTGTATGTCAGAGTATAAACTTTAGATGAGGGGGAAAAAAAACGTTCAGAATACCTTTGCAAATTTTCCACTGAAAACAGAAAGTGATACTTTCCAGAAGGCCGGTATGTGATGGATAAGTACAGCAGTTAGCCTGCGGATATACCTTCCTTTCAGAGCATCGACTTCTTCACCAGTTAAGTCTACGGGCTGTGAATCTACCAGTTGATGGGTGTTCCCAAGAGTAAGAGAATAGTCGACATCCGACTGATAGCAATACATGAAATTATGGATTACATGCATTATTAAGCACCAGCCCATCGGTCAGATCTCATGTCAATATAAAGATGGATCCTTTTTAATGGTTACACTTACAGACTGACTTGAATCTTGTTGAATTTGCCTCCACTTTGCATCAGATAGAGCTCTTTCGCGAATCTCATTATGCAAAGTTTCCATCCTGGCTTCATGATCTAAGGTACATTTTTCTAGCAAACCTCGAATTCTGTGATTCTGCCAAAGAGATACACCTGAAGAATTTAGCAAATTGACCTTCCAACTGTGGATGATTTATACCAAAAAGTGGTTAAAGTTATTTGATGTGCATTTTTTCCCTGAATCGGCAAGCATAAGATTTTTCGATGTTTATTGGTGGTAAAGATGTTCAAGATCCGGAAGGTACTTGAACAAAAGTCTGTGGCATGACTGTATGACCAGATCTTACCATCTAATCTGCTGGCATATTCAAACCTACGAAATACGTTATAAAGAACAAAAAAAATGAAAAATCTAATGTGCTCATTAATTGATGATTTTCGAAAAAATTCAATAGCATGGCGTAGTTATGAAGTTACTGACCTGTATACTTAAATAATGCCATACAGGATCTGACTCCGGTTCCAGCTCCAATAACAGCCTAACAGTGTTTTCAAGCTGCCCAAAGCGTTAAAAGTTACTTAGTAGCCACAAGAAAAAGTCTGAATAAGAAACTTGAATAGTTGCGTAAATTAAAAAGTAATATAGGCATATTACTGAATATGAAGCATAAAACAGCAAATTAACTAGTTACTAATGGCACTGTAGTCAAGGCTTTGCCTACATAACTGCCTAAGCAACGCCACACCCAGCAGAAACACCAACACCTGTACATTAGGTCCTAGGTGACGATAATAGCTAGGTGACACTAAGGTAACACCCATGCAACAAAAAAATATGTAATTAAGCAATTGGGTGGTCTTCTTGATTTGTTGACTGTTACGTGGGTCAAGAATTCTATTTTTCCACATCCACACCAAGGAAATTGTGTAAGGGCAAAACATAAAATGAACAGATGATTTCATATCATCTGATTTATGGAATCTATTGTTTACCAAGACAGTAAGACACTAAATTGAAACAATTTGAACCATCCAATGAAACAATTTGAACCATCAAATCTAACAGAGTAAATCAAATGCCCTAGATTCTTAGCCATCGCAACTTAGATTTCTTAGGTGAAACAATGAGTAAAAATATCAATCGAGTTTGCATTCATATACTGTTTTCCCATTTTGAATTATTTTTCCATCATTTTTTCCTCCTAATGGTATGAGTGCTATGTAATGCAAGCACTTATAATTTAAAATACACTTATCATTCTACTTCAAACATAGTTTACACCTGTCATAATGCTTGTGAATATGTTTGAAACCAATTATGAGCAAAAATATCACTCAAGTTGTGCATTCATATACTATTTTCCCATTTTGAATTATTTTTCCTTCATTTTTTTCCTCCTAATGGTATGAGTGCTATGTAATGCAAGCATTTATAATTTAAAACAAACTTATCATTCTACCTCATACATCTTTTCACTTGCCACAATGCTTGTGACCATTGGAAGTTTTATGAATTCGAAAAAATACAAGGTCTTTTTTCATGTCCAGGCATTGCCTTACTCAGAAAGCCTAGGTGTGAATCACCGAGATGCCTCAAGGCCCTTGACAACACAATTCAAATAGCGGAGGTGAATGCAACACGCGTTGTCCCATTAAGTGAGGGCATGAGGCAAATAAATCACGTGATACCGAAAAGAAAAAGCTTCAGTTTATTGTTTTTACAATAACAAAAATGTTCATCGAGAGTACGTAGAAGAGGACAAGATCAGCATATGAAGAGAAAAAAGAAAGAGAAGCATGATAGGAAACATCAGGACAAAAAATGGTCCAATAAAGCAACTGAATTGTCACACTCCAGAAGCCCAAAACATAGAGAACTTAAATAAAAACTATCACCAAAAAAGGTACAAATCCTGAGCACTCCTCTGAGCTTAAATGTCCACATCTGATTTGGCAAAATAAGGAGTTTATGAGAATTTGCGAGAAGAGTTCCTACAAGATTTGATGATCTTCTTAGTTCCTATGGATGTCAAGGTATTGCTGAGGCCTCCCGCCTCTGAAAAGTAAAACTTGCCCGGTCCAAAATATAGAAAGTATCATTCCACAACTATAGGCAAGAACGTTCTCAACCAAATATCCTTGACAAACTGGAGTGGTTTTTAGTAGACCACCTCATCCAAGGAATTTGTGGGACTGAGAACTTCTAGCCACATTAGCGGCCTCCATATATTGGTTGATATTTACTTCTAATTTATTGAAATTACCAAATTGCAATCATTTTGGTATACTCCCCATGGAGAAGCAATTCTCTCTTATAACATACAGAATTAGAGATGATATTGACAATGGGGTCACCCAAAACCAACTCATATTATATAACTAATGTCAAACCCACCCCCAACTCAATTATATGCATCCAATTCCTGGCCCAAAAGGGTTGGGGTGGGGCAGGGCAGCTTACCTGACTAACCCAACTGCATTGATGCAAGGTGAACAAATCCAAACCTAACTCATACTAAACTTCCTGTCCCTAATAATAGTGACTCCAAACCTGTCCTATTAAGGGCGGGGCAGGTTACCAGATTAACTGTGCCCATTTCCATCCTTATGCTTCAAGATTGCATGGAGGTTCTTATTAGATTTAATATTATTTATAGTCAGCTTGTTTAGTTACAAGGGTATTATTGTAATATCTCTTTAATCTCTTCAATATAATAAAATAATAGGGTAAGGGGCTGATTATGCACCTAACCCAGATTTACTGATTTCTTTCTCATCCTTCTCTTCTTCTCTCCTCTTTTCAAACCCTAACCTTACACTTCAACTGTTCTGATATACATCCTTTGCCAAGAAAGCAAAGGAATGACATCTCTCTTTTATGTCAGATTGGAAACAAGAACCTACTAAAAAATATACCACAAACAGATGCACGTGAAATATGTGTCTAAAAGAAGAAAATCTACCAGATCATTCAAACCACTCATAAAAATTAGGCCATGTATAGCAAGAAAAGGACCACCAAAGCAACACTATACTAGGGGAGCTGTGGAGTAATCATGTCATAAACTTGTTTTTTGCCAGCTAAAATTTTATTGTTCATACCTATTGACATTTCGATAGGCAAGTTCTGATTATCATATAATTGTATTGTATCATCTTTTTTTCTATAATCACAATTCACATAGAAACAAACATCAAAACTAGTACTCCTCTATTTTTATATGAAAGAAATGATGAATTAATATTCCAAGCTATGATCACTATAAATGATGAATTTATTCCAAGCAATGATCACTATCACTCTATAAAGAGCAATTAAGGGTAAGAACCATCAGAAGGTTATGTACTGTTGGTTTGCTTTTATATGTCCATGTTCAGCATGATTGCACATTTTGAAAAATATCAAATATTACTTTTATGAATTCCTGTTCATCATGATTGCACACTGTTAAAAATTCTAAAAGAAGTATATAATGATCTTACATCTGTTAGGTCTATTTGCGGATCTTCCATGGACTTGTAAAGCGTTCCTTTGAACTCATGCATTACTTTTTCAACCTCTTCAAGAACACGTTTTAGTATTCCCACCTGAAAGTGACAATATCATTAGCAAATTAATTTAAGGAAAGAACATGCAAAAAGTCAATAAGTTACATATAAATCAAGTACAGAACTTCAAATCAAGCAAGTTGTTCATTAATTCTCCCACAATGAATCATTCGAATGAGATCAAACCATACTGCAAATGAGTCAACAAATTAGTGAAACCTAAATATTCTTTTCATCAAAGTCCGTGCCATAAATATATGCTAGGATAAAATTAATTGTTAGCAGAACTTCATGAGACCAAACAAATTATGATCTAAGATAAGTGGCCCCCGCATACTAAGGACTCATAGGATAAAAAAGCAAATCCCAAAGGCAATTCATTTTGTATATGAATTCAAGTGATTCAAAATTAGGACAGCTCTATGCATAAAATTACAACAATAGAGAAATAAAAGGAACGAATGGACCATAACTATGGGATAAATCTTAATGGTGATCAAAATTATAAATTCTAAATGAAAAAATGATGCAGATGAGATTGTCTTCGGTGGGACATAACTAAAGAAAATCATTTATTTAAGGAGGAGAAAGAAGCGAATAACCCCCTATAACTCCAGAATAAACAACCAACCTTATTACAAGGACTCCCTCCAATAACAACAACACTACTCAACTTAACAAAGTCTTAATTCCAACTACATGGTATCGGTTAGATGAATCTCACCATTCAGCTCTATCAAGGGCCACATCATCC
>JAESVK010000165.1:1330969-1374509 GCA_017140935.1 Hamamelis virginiana
GGTTAGATGAATCTCACCATTCAGCTCTATCAAGGGCCACATCATCCGTTAGATCTTCTCACTACCTCCAACCAAGTTATTTTGGGCCTTCTTTTTGTTACTTTAAGACCAGACTTCAATATAATGCTTCCCTCATTTATATTCCTAGTTTAACTAAATTTACATTTCATATATAATGCTTAATCCTACTTAACCTAAAACCTTGAGATTCTAAGGTGTCTCTCTATATTTCTAACTTAGAATTAACCCCCTATTCTAGTTTCATCAATTAATACTATATCATTGACAAATAACATACAATATGAAACATCTTCTTGAATATATCTAGTCAGCTCCTCCAAAACTAAAGCAAAAAAGATAAGCCTATTGTGATGGGGAATTCACTAGTCTCTCCTTCCATTGTTCTAATGCCGGTTACAACTCTATCATGCATGTCCTAGATTACATTGTTATATCAAGTAGGCATTCCTTTCCCTCTAAATAACCACCACATTATTCGTCTAGGGATCCTATCATAAGTTTTTCCAAAGTCAAGAAATCTAGAAAACAATATGGTTTTTTTTATTCTCTCTACATTTTTACATTAATTGCCTGAGTAAGAAAATAGCCTTTGTGGTTGATCTTTTTACCAAATTGATTCTTTGATACTGTTGTTTAAAGTACTAATATTTGCTCAATCACTCTGCCAAGTTTCATTGTATGATGATGTTAGCTAGCTTGCTCGTAAAGTCTCCAAGTGGTGGTACTAGAGACCGAGGATCGAATCCTGCCTTCATCGAGGTTAGGGGGTTTAAGGGAACGGGGAGGGCTACCCCCTCCCTTTGGTTGTGTAGCTCATAAGCTCGAGTGGGCTTCTTGAAGGGCACCAAAAAAAAAAAATCATTTTGTGACTCATGAGCTAAAAAGAAATAATTCCCTGGTCCCTCCATGGCTCCATATCACTATACAGCAATCTCTACATCATGACTCCCTAACAAAGCAAGCCTTAGCTTTGGCCTCAACAATAACAACATTGGAGGTAACTACCTCAAAAAGCATGAGTTCTTCCAAAAAACACAACTGAACCATTTGGTTATAGATATAGATATATGAAATGTAAATATTTACATGTGCACATACCCATGTATGCATGTACAGAAAAATGCAAACAGCTAGCCAGCTAGGTGAAATATAAAGAAAGCATCAGTAATTCCTTACCTTCACCTCAAAGGCTTACTGATTACATTTCTATTTAATTATCAATGTTATTACAGAGATGCAACAATTCAAATTACATTTATCAATTAGATAACCTTCACTTTTTAGAATAATAGAGCATATGTTCATTCAAAGACTTTTTTTTTTTCTCTTCAAAGTTAATTATATCCCTTGAAGATACGAAAATATTATCAAAATTGAAATCTCAATGCATGTATAGAACAAATTATTAGAGACCAGCAACTCCATTAATGCATGTCTCAAAAGGCCTCAGAAATCAGTTCGAGATGGACCTACTTGGGACCTTACTCAATGAGTTTTGTTTTGTGGCCTTTGTTTTAGTTTGGGTCAATTTTAAAGTCTTTTGAGTTTATTACAACTCCATTTGGTCCAAGTTCATTTAGTGTCTAGCAAGTTTGCTTGCTCTCCAAGTTTGGGGGACTATATAAATTATGTAATAGCATAATTTTGGGGGTAAAGAATGAAAGATATAAAGTTTTTTACAGCTATTGAAGCTCTCGAGAATCGTGTGATGCAATTCTAACCCTAGGTGTGAACTTAGATATGATGCCCAAGGAGTTCTAGAAGTGACTCCTAGATTTCTTCTTTTAGTTTCTATGCTACAATGTTTTCTTTAAATTCACCAATATTCCTTTGTTTTCAAACCCTTCTCCATTTTTAAGCCTTCATCCTAACACCCCAATCCCTCAAGTAGTTGCAACTAAACCCTACAACAACCACTGTCCAGAGTTCCCAGCAGCTTCTTCCTAAATTTCCAGCAACCTCCAACCTTCAAGCCTTAGCCAAACCCTACCCCATACCCTCTACAAAGCCTACTAACCTCAGCCTTCGATATTTTCCCTCAACATTCTACATCAATCATACTCCCAAATGTTGCATAATCATTTTCATCCATGTACCCTCTCAATTGCGAAGATTATGAATAGCATTCCAAAGAAACAAGAAAGTATGATGAAATAAGAGGACACAGTGGTTAAAAGACACCCTCATTTAAAAACATATATGAGAGTCGATTCCAATTAATAATTCATTCCATGCTTAAAAATGAGACCGGAAATGATCTGCCAAAACAGAACAATATATTGTAAAAATAAATTTGCGTACATGAGAGGGCAGAACAATTGACTTCGCTTTCCTGTACTCCCTAACTGCCAAGTCATATTCGCCCTTACTAATGCTCCCACGAATTGTACTAGGCAAATTGAATAGCGTTCGGAACCTCTGAAGCATTCCTTGGACAGACCTGATCTTCTCAGCTTGAGCCTACATTAATTTCATTCAAGAAATAAATCAAACTTGCCTGACCTATATTGCACCGATTGTTATTAACTTCCAAACTTACACACCTGTCTCTCGAAGAGAGGCTCAAAAGCACGATTAGCCAGTGAGCTGACTCCTTGAATACAATTAAACAAGTGAGAAGTTCCTGAACCTTCAGGATCCTCTTCAATCCTTCTCAATTTTGACTCAATATCTGCAAACCAATCCAAAATTCTCCGCATCACAATAAAAAACACCCAATTTATCACTCATAGCTTGAAGTTTGACAAAGCTTTAAATGGAAAGGGCCATGAGTCTGCAAAGCTCAGCTAAATTGCAATAACAAATAATAATGTCTCAAAGACAGAAACTCATGTGAGATGTGATGGTAGCATACCATCAATTGTGGTTTTGCAAGAGACAAAGCAATCAAAATTTTCTTTAACCAATTGTTTTCTCTCTTGAGTCCGTCCTTTCAGATCAGTTTTTAAAGCAAGAGCACCACCCTCCAAGTCTGCAGCACTTGTATCTTGGTGAATTCGGGATAGAAAGAGCTTTGCATCGAATTTCTCAGAGAAATACAGCAACTTCTCTGCAAAAATGCACATAAAGAATGCTGTCAACCATAATAATAATAATAATAAGATACTATTGCCGTAAACTCTGGACAGCCATTATTGCTCCAATTTTAAATTTCAAAGATACAAGATATGAGAACTCACAATAAGCACATTTATATGCACCAATGAAAAAAGCTTGAGGAGAAATATTTATCAGATAGAATCATAGGAACGATAAAACAAAAAATAAATTTTTTTTATCAAGTAAAAGAGAGATAATTCATTAATAAAAGAAAGCAAGGGCTATAAAGCCCATGTACACACAAGGTATACAAGTGCCACAAAGGAAAAAGAAAGAAAACCAAAAAACAGAAAAAACAGATAAACAAATTACAAAGTAAGGGACTCCACAAAAAGATGGAAAGTTATCTGGTCACCAAAAACAGCCAAACCTCTCTACACAAAAAGGCTACTAAAAATTTCCTCAAACTATATCCAAAGGAAGCTCAAATCCATAAAAAATTCTATGATAACTTTCTTGCCAAATCATCCAAAAAATAGCATTCTCCACACCAAAAGAGAATCTTTATGGTGACTAGTGCACCACCACCCTTCCATCAAGTGGAAAACTGAAACTGGCAAAACCCAAAGAATACCAAACATGCTAAAATAATAAGTCCACAAATTCCGCACCACCCCGCAATGGAGAAGGCAATGATCAACTGTTTCCACTGCTTTTTTGCACATAATACACCAATTCAGCATCACAAAATTCCTCCATCCAAGTGAAAAAGGACACCTTAAAAGGAATAGACGGCAACCATAATCTAGAAATTGGGAAGTTGATCCCCTCCACATTATCTAAGCTTTTAAAGTAAGACTGAACTGAGAATTTTCCATTTTACTCCCCATTCCAAAGCAAGCTATCTCCCACCCTCCTATCAATCTTTACCCAAAAAGTCTATCAAAAAGGGTTATCACACTTTCCATCCCCCAATCATGCAAATTCCTTACAAAGAGCATATTCCAAGATGACACGTCATCCACCGATCTAACGCAATCCTTCAACCAAGCTTCTTTATTAATTGTGATAGCAAAGAGCTCCAGGAATTCAACCCTTAATTACACTTCCCCACACCACACATCCTCCCAGAAATGAACCTTGGACCATCCCCCACCTTAAATCTCACCTTAGCCTTGAAAAAGTCTAACTCGTCCAAAATATCTTTCCAAAGACTCACCCCATAACGGTGATGAGTTTTCTCAGTCCACGAGTCTCCTTTTTCAGTGCCAAACTTCCACAAATCTTCATAACCATTTTTCCAAAAGAGCTTTATTAACCAAATTTAGTGGCCTAATGACTAAGCCTCCCCATCTCTTGAAGAGCAAAATGTATGCCAGTCAATAAGGTGAAACTTGAATTTATCTCCTATACCTGCCCACAAAAAAGTGACCCTTTAATTTTTCAAACCCCGTAACCACTGACATTGGAATTCTAAAGATAGACAAAACATAGATCGGCAGATTTGCCAATGTGCTCCTAATCAGAGTGAGCTTACCCCCTTTTTGAGAGGTACCCCCTCTTCCATCCACTCAACCTCTCCACCATAGGTTCCCAAACTGCAGTGCTCTTATAATAAGATCCCAACGGAAGTCCCAAGTAAGTAGTGGGAAGGGATCCCATTCCACAACCAAGAAGATCAGCTAAAACTCTAACTTCCACACTTTCACTAACCTCAATCAACTCACTCTTAGCCAAATAATCCTCAACCCTAAAATTGCTTCAAAATAAAGAGGTACAGACCGCAAATACTGCAGCTGATCCCTACATGGCATGCAGAGAATAATGGCATCATCAGCATAAAGTAATAGGAGATATTTCCACTCACCCTCGCCCCCTTCAATCACAAAGCCTTCAATATAATTAGCATCAACAAGCCTTTGGAGTAGCCTACTGAAACCTTCCATCACAGTAATCATGTAGAGTCCCAGCAATAACCATAGAAAATGAAGTTGATGAAATACAACAATACTGATTGGAGTTTATCTGCACTGTTTTTCTCTTAGTTCTGATATGTATTACTTTTTCTCAGTAATGATATTTTGCTAAGAATCTATAGCAAGCAAATAGAGCTCATTGTGTTTAAACAACATTTCTTTTCACCATTCACTGCCAATGGATTCCCTTCTTTGACAACCTGCTAGTAGTTCCTCAAAAATTTTATATTATGTGAACCTCTAACAAATGTGCTCATGTGGTCAACTAAAGTTAACCTCCAAGGTAAGCCTTCCAAAATACCCAGCCATCTCATAAAGTTTTCCATAAGACAATATAACATGAGTTATGCCTATGAAGATCTAAGGTTTGGAAAAGATAAAGTTTGGGAACTAAAAGTTTAGGGTAAGTGCCTCGCAGCCTTCGCTTGGGTCTCTAATGGAACAAGCAAATATTTGCGCCTACTACAGAATATACAATTAAGCAGAATTATCAGGAAGAGAGTATAATAGGTATCAATATTCCGAATTAATAGTATTTTGCAAATGCATTCGACTAATCATTGAATGTTTTATCATGTGAAAAAAGAACATGTTCTCTCTTATAGAAAAGAAAATAATAATCTAAAGTATACTCCACTCTTGATGTTATCAAATGCTAACCTAACCACCAAGGCAACCCCATTCACCTTCTTCTCTCTTTTTTTTTCTAACAAGCCCCTTCACCTTCAACCATAAAAACCAAGAGTGTGCAACCCAAATTATTCCAATGGACAGCAAACCTCACAACTTTGTTTCCTGGAAGAATTTAAACCAACTCGAGACCAAGATGATAGGAACTTCCAATTTTCAGTAGGCAATATGTGTCCCTTCAAATCAGCATGGATACTTTGAGATTTCTTATATTTGATGCAGACTTAAGTTATTGGAGAGGTTTAACTAGATAAAGTTGGACAGATTTCATGATGAAGGTTTGAGAATTTAAACATCGCTGCAATGCTTTAGTGAGTTCTAGAGTTAAGGAGAACCAAATGTTTGTTGTAAGTTATACTGGACTATCTATTGAATGATGGATAATCCATTGCGGCTCAACACTTCAGTGATTTGCATTCGTCAATCTCGAATTTAAATTAAATATATGGCTGTAAACCAACTATTCCGAATTGAGTAGTAGGCTACTTGGGACCCCAAAAAAACTAAGCTTCAACTAAAATTGATCTTAGTCAGTTCATCTCACAAATGATCTCATATGCACATCTAATAAAGCCAATCTTGAGCAAAACTCGACTAGCTAGGTTATTCTTATAGTTGCCAATCTCCAAAAAGACTATTAAGATCAGCTTCTCTATCTCAAAAACGCTCTGAGACAAGCCTCGAGAAGATTAATCTTACACTCCCTGTAGGTACATATAACATTCAAGAGACATGCTACTAATGAGCTAATGGAAATATCCAATATTATTCAATTTTTGGGCATCTTTCAAACATTCCACACCTAAAAATAAAAATTTATCCTCTGTCACTGTAGAAGAAGTGAAAGAGTCACAAACAAA
The DNA here is from genome assembly GCA_017140935.1 of Hamamelis virginiana. Lineage (NCBI taxonomy): Eukaryota > Viridiplantae > Streptophyta > Magnoliopsida > Saxifragales > Hamamelidaceae > Hamamelis > Hamamelis virginiana. Next base: position 1,337,556 of record JAESVK010000165.1, read on the forward strand.
TACAGAGCAACCATCAACTTACCCACAAAAAATATAAAATTCCATGATATGCATCAAATAAGTTGAATAAAATAAGCAAAAGGAATACCTCGAAGATTAGTATCTATAGAGTCTCTATCAGACTTGGTTGGAGAGCTTTCTAAAGACTCAGTGATCAGCCTCAACGACTTGTTATCTATTATCCTGTCAGTACAACATTAACTCAGGAAAGTTGAAAGGATAAGAAGGGATGAAGTTTTTAAGAAACAAGCACAATATAACTATTGATTTCAGCGTGTGCCAGTAAGAATATAAAGATTACAATTTTATTTAACTCTAGGTTTTCTTTTAATGAAAGGAGAATTGAAGATTAACAATTTCAACAAAAGAAAATTAATTTAAACTCAAATTCTTTAAACATCATCACATATCCCACTAACTAAAAAATTGAAGAAGGCTAGTAGTAGAGTCCATCTATTAAAGCTAGATGAGAGACTGAGAATAAATTGATAACAATGAGAAGTACTGATTTAGGCGAACAAGATGCCTAATCACCCACCCAGAAGAAAAGTTTAAAAATAAAAAATAAACCACCAAAAAAGATTGCTTATTCACTAGGACCACAAGTATCTATGCGCATAAAATCCACAACAAGTATAAACAATGGCAGAGAAATTTACCCCAATCCCAACGGATCAATACATTCCATGCCTCGAGGGAAGGACTGTAAACTGTTAAGCCCCTTTCTACCCACCACTGACACCTTGCGCTCAAACTTTTGAGTCACCGGAACTGCTCTTGTCTCTCGCATCTCACGAACCCTACGACCAAGCTACAGAAGAGAATAACTTTGATTAAATGGATCATTCATCCAGAAATACCCATTCCAACCCCTCCAAAAAAGGGGGTTAAAAACAGAGAGAGAGAAAAATAGATAAAGTTTTGCAATGATAAATCACATAGTGTGATGCATATGACTGTAAGTTGGAAGTCATCGACTCAAAATACCATGAAATTATGAAATTTGGGGCATTACTTTGTTACTATATTTGTTAATCAATAGCCACGGTCGATCAAACATATGAAGGGTGCAACAATAACGACGACGACGACAAAAAACTGAAGAAACTAAAAAGCATGCATTCATTGCATAAGAGATTTGATATACCTACAAATTCACCCATACTATTAGGTTTCCTTGGCATGATTGAGATTTTGTGAGTAATGACTATAACCGTCCTTCATTGGATTCTATTGATAAGACTTAAGAGTGCAAAAGGCATTATACTGTGGAGGATGTCTTGGTGCATTTACAAGGGGAGGGACCACAAAATTTTCATCGCAAGTAAATTATTTTGGTTGGCATTTAACACATTGTATCATTATCCTTCTGACTGAGTGTTTCCTTGTTTCTCCATTTAGAGGGGCTTTCACAAATGCTTCAAGGTATGTGGTAATTTACAGTCCGGTTTAGACTTAAGTTAACAATATGCCTAAGTGTAACAATGCGTATTAACAATGCATATTTAGGTAGCATGGGAGAACTGCCCCAATAAATCAAGCGTCGTTTGGGTCCATACTATTTGTAAACTAAATGCTTTTCCGTAGTATATGGACTCATGCCTGTCACAATTGTTGATTAAATTAAGCAATTATTTAGCTACTCAAAAAATCCATCGCAAATGAACAGCTAACTATTCACTTATACAATATGCAAATGAAATGAACTCTTTCATGCACAAAATAGCAACCCAACAGGACAGAAAAGCAAAAAAGTATCTTCACCACAAAGCATACCGAAATAATCAGTAAACTTAGACACAAAAGAGTATACATCAGATTCAGTTACTTATCATTTCTGTCAGTCTTTAACAATTTAAACACTTATATTCTCAACAAACCCAATTGATTATAAAAATTGGAATGCCAAAACAGCAGAGAATCTCAATTTCTCTACTGTTGAAAAACTCCATTTCTTTTACTTTCCAACATTGTCTCAGCAACCAAACATAGCAGATTCAAAAACTCTTTATTTTTTCTTTCCTCGCACATTCTCAACTGCCAAGCATACCATTAAAAATATTAAACACCATTTTTAAAAAAAAATCATACTACTCTCAATTTAGCGAAGCTCAAACTTTTCTCGGTTCTTAATTAATGGAAAAAAGACCATTCAATATCTAAATTTCATTTCATTTCCCACATTTTCATAGCAACTAAACGCAGCAGATTAAAAACTCCAATTCTAAATTTGTCCTTTTTTTTTTTAATCCTCTCTTACCTTGTAAACATAACTATACACGATCATATTATGCCAATTAAGTGATTACTTACTTATCTCGGGTCCTAAGAAATGACAAAAACAAAACAAATCAAAATCTTAAGTTATTTTTCCTTCCCGACATTTTCTCAGGCACCAAATGTAGCAAATTTCAAAACCCAACTTGTTTTCCTTTCTCTCAGTTTCTCATCAATCAACCAAAAAATAAACAAACAAATTAAAACCAACGCAATCAACTAAACAAAAACCAACACATACAGCATCAAACGGAGCAAGTTTCAAAACCCCAGTTAAAAACCCAACTTATTTTCGTTTCTCTCACTTTCTCATCAACCAAACAAACAAAAATTAAATAAACAAGCAAACAAAAACCAACGCAATCAATCAAATAAACCAAAACAATACCCAACACATACCTCGCTCTCATCAACTCGCTTCCAACAATCCGGCTCTTCCCCATCCCATCCTCTATCCCCACCACTATCACTCCTCCCTCCTCTCCCGCTACCACCACCACCACCACCTCGACCTTTGCCTCCAAATCCACGATCCTTCGACGAGTCCTCGTCCCCTGAGGATATACTCAGCATCTCCACCTCCGAGTCATCGTCGTCCTCAACTACGCCGCCTCTCCGTCCCTTCTGCATCTGATTCACAGAACTCGAATTAGGGTTTTTCTGTACGGGAACCCTCTGCACATGAGGAGGTGGCGGTGGCTGTAAATAGTTCGCCACTGGCTTCGATTGTCTCGAAGCTGCTGGTTTCTGGTAATTCAGATCTCGTTGTGCTTGCTCCTTCAACGCGATCTGTAAGAGCTCGTCTTCGTCTATGTCATCACTATCGCTCGACATTTTTCTCTCTCTCTCTCTCTATATATATATGGCCGTGTGTGCGTTTATATATATATATATATATATATTTTGTGAAATGGATCTGAGGAGTAATGATTGATTGCTATTTGCTATAAATGTTTGGAAGTTTATACTGTATAAACGGAGAAAGGTCGAAGGTAGACGAAGGTGGGTAATGTTTTTTTTTTCTTTTTTCTTTTTTTTTTTTCGGTAATGTTACGGTGTAGTTACTTGGATGTTTGTGGTATCAGCTGTGTACGTGCATGATTGACATGTGGATTTATTAATTTTTTTCAAACAATAAATATAGGAAATTATAGTTGGATTCCTCAACTATTACTTATCTATACTTTGCACCCATATATTTTTAATTACAGTACATTAACTTCTATAATTTTGATTTGTAGCACTTTGCACCTTTCAAACAACTAGCTATTTATTTTTTGGGGAAAATTACAGTTTTCTCCCATGTACTATTGATCAAAAATACTTTGCATCCATGTACTTTCAATTGAAAGACATTAACCCGTGTTCTTTTAAAATTTGACTGATTGCACCTTTCTATGAGCTAGTCATTTGTTTATTTGATTGAAAAATGGTGTTAGACATGTTTTTTTTTTTTTTTTGCAATATTTATCCTACAATATTGTTAATGTGTTTATAAGCATATCGGTAGAGTTTCATGATTTTTCTCACTATATTTTAATTTTTATAAATTATTTTCTCTATAGAGTAAATAAATTCTTAATAAATAAAGTATATTGAGAAAAATCATATATATATATATATAGGGTCAAGTTCCCCTTACACCTTATTTTGACACCTATGTTTACACCTCGTTTTCAAAACACTATCTATGATAGATATTTTAACTAATCGACCGTTGGATTTTATACATTTCTTATGCATATCATGTATACCAAAAATCATAGTAATCCAAAGGTTAGATTTTAAAAAATGTCACTATAAAAAATTGTTATGTTTTTAATTAATAAAAAAATAATAGTTCTTCAAAATGATATTTTTTAAAAACTAACCGTTGGATCACTCCGATTTTTTTCATACATGACAAACATAAGATAAGTATCTAATCTAACGGTCGGTTTCCCAAAAATTTTTATTTATAATGGTATTTGAAAACGATGTGTAAATATAGGTGTCAAAATAGGGTGTAAGGGGAACCTGTCTTATATATATATATATATATATATATATATAAACACTAAAACCTATAACAATCAATTTAGAAAGAGGATTTTCAATAGGTTCACCCGAACCTCCTATCACCATTACAAATACAATTAAACTAATGAAAAAGTCCTGCAACAATCAATTTATAAGGAGGTTTTCAATAGGCTTACTTCGAACCTCCTATCATCACTACAAATATATATCAAATAATTAAATAAAACCTACAACAATCAATTTATAATGAGGGTTTTCAATAGGCTAGGCTCACCCCAAATCTCATGTCATCATTACAAATATATCAAACAAATAAACAAAACATACAATAAATCAACAATCAATTCAAAATGTGGGTTTTCAATAGGGTCACCCTAAACCTCCTATCATCATTACAAATATAATTAAACTAATAATAAACAAGATTTGATTACATAAAATAAAAATAATTCATTAAAATGAATATAATTCAACTATATTTTCCATAAATGTGTCAAACAAAAATAGAATAATGCGACCAATAAATCAACGAGAATCATATTCTAAAGAAAAATGCAACAAAAAAAAATAGAGGTTAAATAGTGGAACATTGTCCAAAAAATTTGTTTATCTCAAATCAAGAAATTTATACTTTTTTATTTTTTTGTTTCAAGGTTGAGTTTTTTATTTTTTTGTTTCAAGGTTGAGTTAAGAGTTTTTGGGTTTGGGCTAATGTCCTATATATATATATATATATATATATATATATATATATATATATTCAGGGCTTAGCCTAAGATGATGCCCCAAAAATAATGACAAAATTTTGATGCCCTAGGCAGTAGCCTCTTGGGCCTACCCTAGGGCTAGCCCTGGCCATACTACCCAATGTCTAATCCATTGAAGCATTACTTTTGTGATTTAGCCAGACATTATGGCTAAAATGCTCAAATGACCAAATGCCAAGTCGTTAGAGATGCTATAAGGAATCAAAACATTAAACATTTTGCCTATGCACCAAATGGAATGCCATATTTAGCTAGACATGGAGAAAAGAGAGTGGGAAGCCATAATTTGAAATTTCTATAAATAATTCAAAAATGACTTGAACTATTGAAGGTATTCAAAAGTTTAATAAAATAATTAGAATAATTTTGAATTTTATTCTTTTGATTAAAAAAATTAAAATAAATTCAAAAGATTTGGAAATAAAAATTCAAACTTTTGTTATTATGACTGAATGGTATTATCCAAGTTTGGGTGACTTAAAAATTAGAAATTTAAAATGTTTTATAATTTACGGTTGCTTAAGGTAAATTTATGCTATGGCTTTGTGTGAAATTATTTTATCTTTGGTGGTAATTCTTGAGGGTGAGGTATTAAGTGAGACCAATTATATGGTTGGCCTCAAATGCCATTGTAACACATTACATCTATTGCTCAATTAAAGATATCGTAAGCATTAGAAGTACATAAAAATTAATAAAAAGTATAACATCTATACTATATCATCTATGCTATTTATTATTATATCATAAAAGAGAGGATCTGCTTTTTACTGTTTGATTTCCAATTCGCAGCTCAATTTTGCAATTAATTGAAAATTAAAGCTTTGATTTTGACTGAATTTTGACTGCCAGTAAATTGGAATTGCAATTGTGATTATGTGCTTTGTGTGAAGTGGCAGGCTTGGTGTGAACCAGCCAACCTGGATCGGGAGGCCCTCTCGTTCACTTTTTGGGGGTGTTTATCTTGAGTGGATTGTGGATGATGTTTATCCGTCTCGATTTATCCTTCTCTATTATCCAAGTTTATCCTTCTCTATTATCCACTCAAGATAGGGTTTTTGAAAAAGGATAAGAATTTGTAAAAACTAGGAGTCGCCACCTTATTTTTAGGGAACAAGGAAACCACAAAAAGAGTTTTATTTTTAATAAAACATTGACCCCATATTTTGGAAAAGCATGGTCTTTCGAATCAAAGTTGGATTCGGGGGCTAGGTTACGAAGTGAGAAGGTTCCAAGGAACTCCTTGTAGGCACCCACCTCGCCCTAATTAAAGGTCTCCTAATTAAGTTTGGGCTTTATCAAAATCTTTTCAAAATAATCATAGTATATCTAATCAATCACAAAATATGAATAATAATATAATAATAATAATATATAGTACAAAAGTATACACAATCCTAAGGGTCTTAGGAGACTAGAAGTCAACCTAAGATTGGACTTGCGTCCTATTGACTGCCTACGTACCTTATCAATTGCTTGACAAAGATCAAAGTCCACGTAGTTCGATTACATAGGACTCTGCTATTGTAACAAACCACATAATCGTAGATATTCAATCTTATCTTGGACTCTAGCTTCGAGAGTTTGAGTTGGATCAAAACACTTATTATGAGAGATGGAATTTCATTCCATTTTGAATTCTTTCAAAATCACTTTTTAGAATTGTTCTCGAAGTAGAATCCTAAGTAAAATAGAACTCTATTATTAGTGTAATTCTTACAACAAAGAAGAGTCCTAAGTGGGGTCAAGTGACCCCCCTAATCCTAGGGTTTCTAGCTAATCCTAGGTTAGTCTAGATACCTAAAACACTAAGGTATGCATGCTGGAATTTCTGGAAAATAAATAAAAAATATAATCAAGAGTGCAAACAATGCATGAAAATGTCCTAAATGCAAATCTAAGTTAGCTATGGGAACCTAGGCATATTTCTAAGTTGATTTAAGCCTAAAAAATGAGTTTTAATGCACTTCTAGGTTACTTTAAATCCATGGACAGATTTGAAAGTAATTTTGAAATGTATTTAAAACTCTAAAACAAATAAAAAAAATGGTGAAGAATGCATTAAATGTAACCTAGTATGCATACTAAGCTATTATCAAAAAAATGGCATTTAATCACAAGGGAAGGGACTCACCTTTGCATGCTCCCTGGAACACATTTTATATATCAATCAAATACTTCCAAGTGATAAAAATAAACCATGATTAGAATAATACTAATGCTTAACTTGAATAGACTAACAACCTAATATGAACAATAGAAATTCATCCTAAAACATTATCATGTGATTTTAAAACTAACCTAACATGATTACTAACCTAAGAGACTTAAACATGCATGAACCTAACTCTTAATAACCAATCCTATAATGGTATGATAATATAAGAATAGAAGAAGAAGAAAAGAAGAAAGGGAGAAATATGCATGCATATTAAAAACAAACTAGCCTATTATGCAAACTAATATAGAGCCTAAACTATGCATGTTAATAATAAACTATATCCTATGTATTCTAATAATAAACTAAACCCTATACTAATAAAAACCTAACTTAACATGATTAAAAAAGAAAAAGAAAAAGAACAAGAACAGAAAATAAACTACTAACCTCTGCCTTCAAGCCTTCAAGCTTCAAGCCTTCTCCTCAAGCTCCAAGGACTCCAAGGAACTCAAAGAATCATAAAACTTAAGCTAGAGTGCTATGGGGGAAGCTTGTGCAATTGCTCAAGCCTCTACTCTCCAAGCTAGCTCTCTAAAGCTTTTACTGTGTGTTGAAACTGATTTCAGGGCCCTCTATTTATAGGGAGGCCTGAGTTTGATCAATGACTGAGTTTAAATCTCCTAGGAATGATCCAAGGGTTCAAAATCAGTCTTCCAAGGTGTTCATACTCATCCAAAAGTCCCCATGGCCGAACTAGACACATGGCAGGGCTTGGAAGAGTCCCGGGCAGGAAAAACACTGAAAAAGAGCAATTATTGGCTGAGAGGATCGACGACCATCCACTCTAGGACGGATGGCCGTCCATAGGTGGACGGCCATCGGTCTCCCATGCCATATTTAGCCTGTGTTGACCTACTTCAGCCTATTTTGACCCGGTTTCGGCTTTTTTCGGCTTTTCGGGCCCGTTTTAAGTCCAAATTTGACGATTCAAGCGTCGAAACGATCATGATTCGATTCTCCATGTTTTAAGAAGTGTTTGAAGTGAAAATGCATTGATCGAGGTCAAAGGTTTAGGGAAAAGTTGACCGATTAGCTGTTTAGGGCCTGCTGGGTCCAAATTAGGGTTTTGAAATTTGCTAACCGATTGCTTTCGAAATAATTTCTTCTTCTTGAAACAAGTTTTAAAATGTTTTAGGAAAGTGTTTTGAAGCCTTTGAAGGCTTTGGTTTGATAAAAATATCGAATCTTGGTCGCTCCCGGTCGAAACCCTAATCCCGGTCGCTTACTCTTGATTTTGTTGAAGATGGTGTCAGGTTTTGGACTTTTCCTTAGAGCTACTCTAAGCCTAACTGACTGGATGCTTATGGAGGTATGTGAGAGTTACCATTTTGGCCTCTTTGTGTTGTGGATTTTGTTTATAGTGGTATGGTTTTTTAGTCATCTCGTTTAGCCGTCTCTCACCCTGTTTGAAATCGCTTTTGTTAATGGGTTCTTTGCAAGTCAAGGAGATCAAATGCATTACGTTCTAACGTTTACTTCATTTTGGGTTTTCACTGCTTTCAGACTCCTGTTCTTGGTATGTTTTGCATGGTTTTCCTTGTCTTTGGAGTTTTTTTCCTGTGATTTTTGTCATGTTCTTTGGCTTATAATTGATTTTATGCTTTATTGTTTGCTTATAAGGTTCTGTTTAGTTTATATTTTGTTTGATCATCATTGTTTACCCAAAATGCTTGCTTTTGCTTTTAGCTCTTCTGGTTTCTTCGATTCATTATGTATTTTTGCCTACTGTTATTTGCTAAATTAAATGTTATTTTTATGGTTTTGTATTCCAGGACATATTGTGTTCTGGTTGGCTCATGTTAGGATTTACTTTCTTCGCTGAGTTCTCTTTGATTTGCTCTTGCTGTGCTCCATATAGATATTTTCTGACTGTATTTTGGTACGTGATAGGATTTTTATCCTTGTGTTATGCTCATTTTCCAAACATTATCTTATAATGTTATTTATCTGTGCTATTAGGATTGTTTTTTTTTTTTCTTGCCTTCATTGACTGGTGTTGTGAAATAATATAAGGTACTTTTGTTATTTTTTGCCGGTGTATTTATGAGCTAGTTCTTGTTCAGCGTTGATTTGCTTCTTATTCAATTTTTTCTTTCTCGTTTTGATTTCCTGCATTTTTCTTTTTGTTTTATCAACTTTCTTTATCTTTTTGGTTTTTGAGGAATTTATGCTTTGTAGTTCATATGTTTTATGGCCCATTTGGTTTGTTTGCTCTTCTCAACGCAGGTAAAAAAAACTTTTAGGGAGCGATTATTTGTGGTATGGATGAAAATAGGTTGATAGATTGTTCAGCTGTAGAGATACTCCATGACTTTGATGGTTTAAGTGATCAATGTAATGAAGATGTGTTAGTAGATTGCCCAATCATGGAGATGCCAGGTGATTTGAACCCCTGTAATAGATTGCTTGACAGCAGTAATACGCTGGTGGATTGCTCGCTTGTAGAAATTCCAGCTGATTATTGTTTAAGACACGGCGTAAATTCTACCAATAGTATGTAAATGCTCTCGTTATTTTTGCATGTGTAGTTCTTCCATCCACAAACACATGTTCTCTGTAAGTAACTTTTTGGTTGGTTTGTCATCTTATAACGTGTCTCTTTTGAAAAAAAAAAAAGAAAACTGAACAATTCGTCTTCGCACTTGAGTTTGCCTACAGTTAATTATGGCTCTGTAGAGAATCCTTTGCTTCATTCTTTCGTCGGTAAAATCGATTTGATTGCTTTATATATATATATGTATATATATATATATATATATATATGTATATATATATACACACACACACAGAGGTACTAATATCAGGTGCACCTGATGCATCTTGCATCAAGTGCCCTCTTGTAGAGCCACCTGCATTGTAAATTTTGGAAAACTGACCGTTGGATTAGATACCCCTATAATGTATGTCATGCCTGCCAAAAATCACAATGATCAAACGGTTGGTTTTTGAAAAATGTAACTTTGAAAAACTATGACTTTTTTGTTATTTAAAATGTTATCATTTTTTAGCAGTCAGTTTTCTCATAAACCAACCATTGGATCACTGTGATTTTTTGCAGGCATGACATACATTACATGGGTATCTAATCTAATGGTCAGTTTTCCAAAATTTAAAGTGCAATTGGCTCAACAAGAAGGCACCTGATGCAAGATGCATCAGGTGCACCTTATAGTAGCACCTCTTATATTTTTAAAAAATAGCCTTTGTTGAATTTTTGTTTATGGTTCGTTTCCTCGATAATAAGCATTTCTCTTGTTCCTTTTGGTTGATTTACTCTTATACAAATGTGTATTTTCTTAAATTTAGCTTCTGGTAGTGAAAGTCTTACCGATGTTCCAGTCTCCCTTGGACATTTAGGACCTTTAGATATGTTGCCTAATGTTCATTTTGAAAGTGAACTACTATTTGAAGTTCCCCTACAGTGTGAAACTGAATTAGGTGATCATTGCAACTATGTTTACCACCGGGTATCCAACTTATTCTGTCTAAACAATGTTTATAAATATGGCTCAACATCTAACTGTCCTACCTTGAGTGATATACCGATCACCTCAGCAGTACATTGCAGTAAATAGATTTCTGTCTAGCTTGCTGTGGACCAGCCTCGTGACGGGGCTTTTATGGTGAGTCCACATCATCACCGGGCGATGTGATTAGGGGAGTTTAGAAATCAAACAAAGGAGTCGCCACCTTATTTTTAAGGAATAAGGAAACCATAAAAATATTTTATTTTCAATAAAACAAACTCCATTAATGGAAAAGCAGTCTACAAACCAGAATTGGATCCGGGGGCTAGGTTACGACGTGGGAAGGTTCCAAGCTTTCACCACCCACCTCGCCCTAATTAAAGGACTTCTAATTTATTTGGGCTATTTAAATCCTTAATGCAAGCAATCCTAAATAATCTAATCAACCAAAAAATAGTGATATAAATGCATTATCTATATTAGTTATATTAATAATAATAAAAAATATATACAAACAAACCCTAAGAACCTAAGACACCCTACGGGCATCCTAGGGCGGACTTGAGCCCTATTAGCGCCTACGTAACCTACTAGTATCACCTAGCAAGTATCAAAGTCCACGTAGTTCGACTACCCTAGGACTCTCCTATTGTAATCGATCACATCATCAAAGGTATTCAACCTAATTCAAGACTAAAACTTCGAGAGTTTTTGTTTGTTTAAAATCATTTATTCAAAATCATTTCAAATTAAAAGACTTTCTTAAAATCCAAATATTCTAAAACAATTCTTATCTTTAGAATTAAATTCCAATTGAAAATCTTTTTCAAAGATATTTCAAGAAAACAAATCATATTGAGAGGAATTTCATTCCAAAGTAAAAATCTTTAAAACATTTCAAATCTTTTTGAAAATCATTTAATAATCAAATATCTCATAAAAATCATGTTTATTTCATAAAAATCACATTAAAATCTTTTTAGAAAATCCCTCGAAAATAGACTCTTAAATCAAATAAAACACTCAATTCTGATCATAATCTTTACAACAAAGGAAATTCCTAGGGAAGGTCAAGTGACATTCCTAAACCTAGGGTCTCTAACTAGCCCTAAAGTTTATCTAAAAAACAAATATACTAATGCAATGCATGCTGTAATTTAAATAAATCCAAACAAATATACATGAAATTGATCCTAACAATGCATGGTAATGCTCCTAAATGCATACTAATTAATCTATGTGAGCCTAAGCATATTTCTAAGTTGGATTTGGCCTTAAAATAATTTTTAGAAGTGATTTAAGGGCATAAACAAATCCGGACAGATTTGAATATAAACCTTTAATAACTCTAAAAATCATGAAAACAAAGAATAAAAAAATGTGAAAATGTCCTAGCATGCTTTCTACATGAATATATTAAATTACTATGCAAAACATGTCAAAAATTACACCAAAATATGCTTAAACGATTAATTTAAACACAATGGAAGGATCTCACCTTTGCACGCTCCCTCGTACACATTTTATATATCCAAACCATCAAATTGATATCACAAGGGAAGGATCTTACCTTTGCACGCTCCCCCTTCCATATTTTTTATATTCAAACAATCAAATTCATGGCAAGTGTTTAAATAATCATAAAAAGCATGAACAAAAAGACTCAAGACTCATCACATGTCAAAATAACATATTAACGTACTCATATTACCATTAAAATCACCAATCAATTATCATGAGATTCAAATAACAATATAAATAAATCAACATTTATTCTAAACATGTTTACACAAAAAATAATAACAAATGATTCATCCTAAACATAAAATCATAACAAAAACTAACCCTAGCATGCTTACACACATAAAATCACAAGAAACTAACCCTAACATGCATACTCACATAAAATAATGATAAAACTACTTCTAATCATGCATACGTACATAAAATAACAAGAAAACTAACCCTAACATGCATACTCACATAGAATAATGATAAAACTACTTCTAATCATGCATATATACATTAAGTAACAAGAAAAATAACCCTAACATACATACTTACATAGAATCATAAATAAAACTAATGAACCCTAGGCATGCATACTAACATAAAATCCTAATTAAGCTAACCCTAATCACATTTAATCACATAAAGTAATAATAAAGCTAACCCTAACATGCATTTAATCATAATAAAAGACACCCTAATATGCTTACTAACATGCAATCATAATAAAACTACATTAACCCTAAACATCCATTCAAACACAAAATCTCAATAAGGTTAACTAACCCTAGACATACATACTAACATAAAATCATAACAAAACTAAACCTAATCATGCATGCTTACATAAAATAACACCAAGGCTAACCCTAATCATACATACGACATGAAATAACAATGAAACTAACCCTATCATGTTAAACATTCTCATAGCCAAAAAGAAAAAGAAAAGAGAATCCATCTCATATGAAAATCAAGAGGACTTACACCATAGCATCATAGACTTATGTAAGAATTCAAGAAAACGAAAACTAAGGTTGAGGATTTACCCTTCTCCCTCCTTCTTGGCTACCTTCCTCCACGCTCCTAGCCTTGAGTTCTTGCCCCTTCAATGGTGTGAAGATGAAGGTCCAGATCTGTGGCCTCCTTCTCCAAAAACCCTAAAATTCTCTCCTCCTTTTCCTCTAACTCCATAATGCAATATATATAGAGCTAGGGTTCAAAAACTTGAATGGTTAGGATTTAATCTTCTAAAAACGATCCTAGGGCTTAGAACAATTCCTCCTAGGGTTTGCCAGCTGAACCAAGTTCGAATTTATCCCAAAAAATCAAGTCAAATCGGCCAAAATAGGTGAAATTTTCCAAAATGGCAAAATTGGCTCGACCATGCTTGTGACCATCCTAGCCTGGACGGCTGGCCGTCCTGGGCTGGGCGGTTGGCCGTCCTAGCTAGGACGGTCACCGTAGTGACTTCCCAAATTTGTTCCCCAAATTCTAGGGTTTGCATATTTTGGCCATATTTTGGTCAAATCTGATCCAAATTCAATGGTTCAGGGCTCAAAACGACCGTGTTTTGATCCTCCACATTTTTAGAATGTTTTTGGATTAAAATCAATTAACCATGGTCAAGGGTTTTAGCAAAAAGCTAGCCAATTGACCCGATTGTGCCAAAATTGGTCAAATGATCATTCTTTGTTTTGTAAAATTGATCAATTAGGCTTGCACCACTTCTAAAAACATGGTTTTAATATGAAATTGGTACTTGAAAACATGTTTTCAAAATCTTTTATTTTGGTGAAAATGACAAATTCACGGTCGATTTGAACAAAACCCTAATTCAGCTCATTCTTACCCGTGAGATCGATTTTGGGCGAATCTATCCCAACCATTCAAAGGTTCAATTGACACTCTAAATATACTCCCCACATCCATATAAACCTCATGAAACAATCCGTTTCGAATTCGGAGGTCATTCGGAAATTATACGAGAAAAAGGATGAAAATGCCCTTCAAGTCGCAAAAACCCTAATTACCCATCGAGCTCTCATCAGAATGCTATGAAAATTAATAGGGATGTTCTAAAACACCTCAAAAGTCAAATGTAATACAAATGGGTTGATTCCAATCCAAATGTACACATGAAATAATGAATTGTCCTTTTCCTCATAAAAGGGCAATTTGGGCTTTACAAGGCCAATTCCTCACCAAATGATCAGCTATTCTAGTTAATCATTTGCATGGACATATGGTAGAAATAATTGGTAAAAATGGGGTGTCCACACTTGCCTGTTCAGCCTAGCATTTTAGAATCAGTCACATCATGTGCTTGTTGTGGTGCTAAAAGATTTCAGTATGAATCAAAAGGGTTTTGTTGTTGTGATGGCAAAGTAAAATTGGCCTCAATTAATCCTCCTCAAGAATTTGTCTACTTGTTCACATCACCTTCTAAGGAAGCAGTTCATTTTAGAACATACGTACGTAAATATAATAATTCATTTGCTTTTACATCCCTTGGTGTTACGTATGATAAAGATCTTTGTAAGAGGAATAATGGAGTCTACACGTTTAGGGTGCAATGGAAAATTTATCACTAAATTAATGACCTCATCCCATCGGGCAGGCAACCTGCCTATCTTCAGTTATATCTTTATGACACTGAACTTGAGCTTGAGAATAGAGTTAACCAGTGTGATAGGCTACAAGCTAATATTATTAAATTAATTGTGCAAGCACTTGAGAATAATCCGTATTGCCTTTTCTTCAAGCGGTTATCGTAGCTGCCATACCTCACCAATTAGACTATAGTGATTAATTCATCCACTGATTTAGATCAACGAGTCTATAATGTTCCAAGTGTTTCCCAAGTTGCAGGAATTTGAACTGAATCTGTAGAAGAAAATGCGCCAACAAATAAAAACATAATTGTTTATGCTTGCTCAGGTAAGAAGCACATGGTGAGCTATTTCTTTAGATGCTATGATCCCTTACAATATCCTTTATTGTTCCCATTCGGTGAGAGTGGCTGGCATATTTCGATTAGAAGAATTAATCCAAACTCAAGTGAATCTATCAATAATGATCAAAATTTAACAGACATACAAAATTTTGCTATAGCAGATGATCTCATTGAAAAAGAAAATCGGGGTAATTATGTTTAGCATTTCTAGCACAATTTAATTTCCTTTGGTTGTTTATCCTTGTCCTTTTGTCTCCTTGAAAACTTTTACTAGATGTTTCTGCATGTGCAATCCTCACAAACAATCCAGTTGGATCACGTGTTAATGTCTCACCTCGAGAGTATTACTATTAAAAATTGCAAATGAGAAAGCCTGATAATTCAGTGCTCCTTCATTCTGGCCATTTGCTTCAGCTGTATGTTATTGACATGCATATTAAGTTAGGAACATCAAGATTAAACTTCATCCAAAATAATAATAATAAAAAAACTTGGCAAACCAGATTTATTCATTACGATGACTTGTAACTCATCTTAGCCAGAAATCAAGCACCATCTTAGTGAAGGTGAAGAGTCACAGAATAGGCCTGACTTAATTGCTAGGGTCTTTCATTCAAAAATTGAGGAATTGAAAGATGATTTGTTTAAGAAACAAATCTTTGGTCCTATTGCAGGTTATGTTTATGTCATAGAGTTTCAGAAAAGAGGACTTTCACGTGCACATTTCCTTGTCATTTTGAAATCACCTACAAAAATTATTTCCCCAACTTCATTTGACCACTATGTTTCGGCTAAGATTCCTTCTAAAGATTTTCCGCACTTACGTGTAGCTGTTAGAAAACACATGAAATGCATGGTCCTTGTGGTCATCTAAAACCAAACAATGTCTGCATGAAAAAAGGCTATTGTAAGCATCATTACCCTAAGGACTTCTGTACTAGAACCATGCAGGGCGACGATTCTTATCCAATTTATAGGAGGCGTGACAATAGAGAAGTTTTAAGAGTCAGAGGCCATGATCATGACAATCGATGGGTCATACCTTACAATCCCTACTAGTTAGCTAAGTATGACTGCCATATTAATGTTGAAATTTGTTCAACCATTAAAGCTGTTAAGTACCTCTACAAGTACATCTACAAAGGCCGTGATGGAGTTGTATTCCGCTTATTTTCACAAGGTGATTTAACTGTGTTAGATGAGATTGCTACATTTCAATCTGCTCGATGGGTTGCAGCATCAGAAGCTATGTGGAGGATTTATGCTTTTTCAATGAATGAAATGAATCCTTCTGTTGTGAACTTATAGCTCCACCTTCCAGAGAAACATGTTGTCATATTTGATAACATACTGACTTGGAGAATATAGTGAACAACCAATTCCTATCGAAAACAATGTTGACTCAGTTTTTTGATTTAAATATAAAAAAAAAAAAAAACCCAAAAATCCAGACAATTTTTGTATAGAGAACTTCCTTAACATTATGTTTGGAATAAAATGCAAAGGGATGGACGGTTCGAAAAAAATGGATTGACTGTTGGAAGAATTGTTGTTGCAAGTCTTGGGGAAGGGGAGAGATATTACCTGAGATTACTCGTGAACCATGTTTGCAGGCCAACATCTTTTGCTCATCTCTTACAGTCAACAATGTTAGGCTATCTTCATTCCGTGAGGCAGCTTTCATGCGTGTGCTTTTACACTCAGATAATAGCATCGAAGCGTGCTTAATGGAAGCATCATTTTATCATATGACATTTGGTCTTAGAAGATTGTTTGCCACTATTCTTGTGTACTGTAGTCCTGCTAATCCAAAAGCATTGTGGGCAAAATTTGAGCCAGTTCTTTATGAGGACTTCTCTTCTCTGCCCACTCATCACCCACAAATAACTAGGCAAAAAGTCCTTGCATCTATAAATTCAATCCTTGAGTCTATGAGTAGAGCATTCACGAATTCAATCTTACCGATGATCTTTTATTTTTTGATGATGATCCAACTTACTCTCCAAGGGAGATTCAAGATGAGCTATCTATACCAGTATCGTTGATTGACTTGAATTATGTTACATCCCTCAACTATGATAAGAGAAAATCATATGATTTGATAATGTCAAGAGTTAATTTGAATGAACCTGCTGCATTTTTTATTGATGGCCCATGTGGTACTAGTAAGACATTTCTATATTGTGCCCTTTTAGCAATAATAAGATTTGCTAAACATATATATTGCCTTTGCTATTGCAATTTCTGGAGTGGCTGCTTCTATTCTCCCTGGAGGAAGAACAGCTTATTCTAGAATCAAAATTCCCATAGATGTTAATGAGAATTTAACATGTTCTGTTAGTAAGCAAAGTCAACTTGCGAATTTGATTTGCGAAGTAAAGCTCATCGTTTGGGATGAAGCTTCCATGGCCCGGTGTCAAGCCATTAAAGCATTTGATTGAATGTTGTAGGATGTTATGAGCTCACCCTTACTTTTTGGTGGCAAGGTAGTTGTATTTGGAAGAGATTTTCGTCAGGTACTGCCGGTTGTACCCAAATCAACAAAGGAAGAGGCCATAGATGCAAGCTTTGTGAATTCTGATCCTTGGTCCCAAATGGAGATTCTCCATCTAACACACAACATAAGAGCTAAATCTAATCTTAAATTCAGTGATTTTCTTGTCAGAGTTGGCAGTGAGAGTGAACCTTACATTGGAAATGAATTAATCAAAATTCCTTCTAATCTTTTGCTGCCTTACACTGAAAATGATGAAATCTTTTTGCACAACTTGATTGATGTGGTTAACCCTAATTTGGCTGCTTATACTGAAAATTTATATAGCATTATAAATAGAGCTATTTTAACTCCAAAGAATGACTGTGTTAATGAAATAAATGATCTTTTAATAGAAAAATTCCCTAGGCAAGACTGTGTACATAAGTAGAGATGAGTGCATTGGATCTGAATCTTATTTACTAGAAGAGGATTTTTTAAATAGTCTGACTCCTAATGGATATTCGCCCCATCGGCTTATCTCGAAAGTTAGTTGTCTAATCATGTTGCTTAGGAATATTGACCCATCAAAAGGTTTGTCGAATGGTACAAGGTTGATATGCTAAAGATTTGATCGCAATGTCATTGATGCTGAAATTGCTTTAGGCCAACATGTAGGCACTAGAGTTTTTATTCCTAGAATTCCATTCGCGCCAAACAAAACAGACAAGTATCATTTTCCATTTAAGAGAATTCAATTTCCTATAAAACTCAGCTTCACAATGAACACCAACAAAGCGCAGGGTTAAACTTTAGAGAATGTTGGGGTCTACTTACCTCAGCCTGTGTTCTAACATGGTCAGCTTTATGTTGCTTTATCGAGAACAACCACATCTAAAAATTTACTGATTTTAATAAAACCTCAATCTGTTTTGGATGCGGATATAGACAAAACTGCCAACATTGTTTATGCAGAAATCCTTGAATCAACATATCCTCAATAGCAACATTTATTCCTTTCACTATCCTTTCAAGGTATTTATTTTTGTTAATTTGTCAACATAGATAATGTTCTTAAATATAAACTTGAAAATTGACAATGCTATTTTTTTTTTTTTTTTTTTTTTTTTTGCGCAGCTTGCTTAGATAAGAATCTCCATGCTGTTATCATGCTCCTATTTGCATTAAAAATCATCCAGATGTTGTGCTATTTCCCTTTTTGTATTACTAAGCATGAAGCTCTGCTCTATCCTCCCATAGACCTATTTAGCATGTTCTGCTCCAGCAACAGATCCATTCCTCTACTGAAAGCATTTTGGTGAACTTTATATATATGGTTGCAAAACTATAAATACTACAATAATTATTTATTCTTTGTTTCCCAAAGAAATTAATTTCACTTGTGCCTGCCACATTTTGTCTTTTTGTGTTTTTTGCAATATTTTCTCTTTTTCTGTCTTTTTTTATGCATTCTCAACAAAATTCTACATGAATGGCATTGCAAATTAAAATTATCATGTAACTTATTTGTTGGTGCTTTGTGCATTGCTTCTTGTCATATCTTATTGCATCTACTCACTTTTCTATTATATTCAAATCATCCAGTGTTATTTCATTTGATTGGCATTTCTCCTATCTCTTTTTGTATGAAGAAACCATGTCAACAAAATTAATTGTACTCTAAAAACTATCAGTCTATTATCCTTATTAAATTTAGGATTTCCAAGATTCCACATAAGTTCTATCTTATCGAAGATATCACACAAAATACTGAAGCTAATTGGTGTGCAAAGATTGTGAAATATCCAACAAGGAGTGTTGCTAACAGCCCAAGAAAGTACCAAAAGTATATATTTGCTGATAAGATAGTTAGTTCATCTACTCTAATTTTTCCCTAAAAAATTATATATATATTTTCCTCTTAATTATTATATAACAATGTTTTTTATATTGGTATAGGGAACAAGAGTGCAAGCAATTATATGGGGCAATGACATTAACTTATTTGATAAGAGACTCCATGTTTTTAAAGCTTACTATATTTCTAGAGCTACAGTCAAATCATGCGCAAAACAATATCAAATCGTCGCACACCCATTCGAATGGGTAATTCATGGTAAGACGGTTGTAAAAGAATTAATGCGATGATAACAATAAAGAACTTGAAAAAGCCCTTTTGCATTTTGTGTCCTACTCCGTCTTTCGTACTTATCTAAATTCACTTACGTACTCATCTAGGTAAGTCTTCAAAATGTTAACTGCTTCCTTCCTATATGTGTTAATATCTATCTTGCATGCACTGTTACCAATAATCCTAATTTAGACTATTATCTTATTAAGTAATTTCTAGATGGTCTATATGATAGTTTACATGAAATGACTATTGAAACTAACCCTACTTCTGAAAATTCCAGATATTATGGGAATTCTTATGGACATGGATGGACCAAAGAAAGTCCCATCAAAATATGGGACAACCTATGTTCAGGAAGCTATCATCATCAATCAAAAGTAAAACATGATCACTCCAATCATTTTACATTATTGCTTTACAATTATTTATCAAATTTTTCTGCTAAGAAAATGGTCTACTAAATTTGTTTTCTGCATTAGTTGTTTACTAGCCATTACTGTTTTATTTTCTACATAAGTTTAGGAAATCAAAATATTCATTCCTTATTATATGCTGATGATACTACTTTGAGTTCATAATCATATACACTCATATTTAGCACTAATTTCTCCATTCCTTGTTAACGTGTTGCTTTCAAATTAAAACCAGTTATGGTGGCATTCTGGGACAGTCATGTTGAAAATGAATGAGTGCGTATGTATTCTCAGCAAGCACAGAATCTTGTCATCATCGTCTTTCGAGCTAAAGTTGTCCTTACAATGGTAAAAAATACAGAAACACATTCCCCCCCCCCCCCATCATGACCTCTATTAAAAATTTGTTTTCCTTAACAATTGCACTCATTGTTTTTCTTTCTTCATAATTTTCTTGAATAAATATTTCCTCCTAGGCATGTCATTGTCCATAAAAAACTCAAGTGGTGTTGTTTCAAATCCAGAAATCCCAGCAGCTTTTGAAATGCGACAATGGTATGAACACATACCTCAAATTAATACAGCAATAATGTTTTTTATTATCTAACCGATCTATTTACATCTTTTGTGTCAAAAGGTTTGATGAAAACAAAGAAAAAAATATTGGCTTCATTTAATCTAGTTGACTATTATTCAGCTAGATCATCTCCTGCACCAACAAAAGAGGATGATCTCAAGACGCTTGCAGCTGGAATAGCAATGCCAGAAAACGTATACTTCTAAAGCAAACTGCCTATCCACTTCCTTCAAAAAATATAATTCTTAGCAAAATTACTGACAACTTTCTTTCATCCATTATTTGTCTCTCTCTAGACCATGTTCTGGACCAAAGCAACAATTACAATTGTAGACTGCATGCAAAGATTTTATTATCTATCCTGCAGCAATTGTCATCAAAATTGTTGATTTGACCCAGGAAAGACTTACTTATGCAACTATTGTGGGAAGGAAGTTGCAATTGCCACACCAAGGTAGTATCTAAATAATATTTACTTGCCTATGCAACAAAAATTTATTCACAAAATATATCACTATTCCACAGATATTCTGTTGAAGTTCAACTCAAGGATCCTACTGCTATTCTTTAAGCACAAGTGTATGTAGAGCTAGAAGAATCTCTAATTAGTTGCAAAGCATGGGCCCTTTCAAAAATTTCAATGTAGGTGACAATATCTTTATAATCATTTCAATCCACTGCTCAAAAAAAAAAAGAAAAGAAGACTCTATTTAAAAAATTAATGTGCCTCTACTGACTTTTATTTGTCCATCCAATCTATTTAAATTAAAGAAACCGATACCTCAAAAACTTTTGCAGGAAGAACCAAATGCAATACGAAAGCTTATCAAACTTAATGAAACTGCAACCTACTTGGTTCAAATCAAAGAAATTGAATATTCCTTTGAGTAAAATGGTGCCAAAAAATACACCATATACCAAGCCCAGTCGTTCAATGATTCTGCTCTGTATAGTCAGCACCTTTCACAAGTTAGTGCAGCTGAAGCATCCAGCTCAACCAAACAAAAAAACAATCCCGCAGTTGATCCTTCTCAGTCACTCTCCTCAATGGATCAAACAAAAGAAGCTCATCTAAATGAAATTCCAGAGGATGGTTCTCAACCTCAGGCCACTGCTCAGTTGTTAATTTAAGTTCACTGCCTTAAAAGAACTTTTTTTTATTTCTATATAATGTGTACATATTAAGATGTCATAAGATGCAATATATATATTTACTTGACTGAATATACAAGTAGATAATCTGGAACCCTCTGGTTCAATTAGATAAGGTCCGTTTGGGTTAGCTTTTTCTAGAAATTTATTTTTGGAAAATTATTTATTCACTTATTCTTTTAGAATTATGGTCAAACAATGTCTTCACATATCTTTTTTATACTAAAAGTGATTGTGGCAAAAATTTGGCTCCAAAGCTCTTACCACAATTTCTTATAATATTACCACCTTTCAAGTTGTCTAAAAATGATTATCAACCCATCTGTTAAATCTAATGAAATTTTAGGTTTCAAAAATTATTTTAAGAAAAACTAATGCAAATAAACCCAAATTAAAATAGGGTTTTATACCAATAGGACCTTAGTATAAGATGTTTATACCAATAGGTTCCTACCGTTTTTGGTGATACATGAACATGCTTTTAGTACGTAAAAAGACGAACTGTCCATGTATGGATTGTTACATATTTGGCGGTTACCAAAAGACTTTATAAATATCTATATCTAAATTCCTAAAATCTTGCCCATATTTCAACAATTTAGAAATTTCGAATTTTGATTTTGCTATCCATACAAGATTTTCGGATAGCATAATTATTTTAAAAAAGAAGTAAACATGTTTAGCTATGATTATACATAAAAATTTATAAAAATGAAAATATACAAAAAAAAAAAAAAAATTCATATAGTCAAGTTTCATTTATACATTTAATAAATCTTGGAAATACATGATAAGGATAACACTTGTGCCCACAAAATGGATAGAGATGAGAGGTCTAATGGACTCTTGTTATTTGATAAGAGTAAAATATCATCCGAGTTACTGATAGGAATAAGTTAGCCACTGAGGATGTATCGTGAGCTAAGTAAAATTCTAGAAGAGTTAGTCTTGGTTTGTTATAGTTGAACTTTATCAATGATTTGCATGTATATCTAATGATTGATATAAATAAAATCTATAGGCAAATAAGGCTCTCCACATTTTTAGAGAAATCAATTACATATTTTTCAATCCAATACTATTAATTTTTTCAATACATACGTGCATACATATTTGAAAAAGAAAATTACAGATATACATGTATCTTTAAAAAAAAAACTTTTTATATTTAGTATTTAATAACAAAAAAAACACAGAGATACATGTATGTCTGAAAAAGATCAAAAAAAAAAAAAAACTGAGATACATGTATATTTGAAAAAGACTTAAAAAACATAGAGACACGCGTGTCCCTAAAAGAAGACTTTCCAAAAAAAAAAAAAAAAAAAACACAGAGATACATGTGTCTCTAAAAAAAGACTTAAAAAAACATCGATATACATGTATCTCTGTAAAATAAATATGATGAAATTTAATAGATTGATAATTTATACCGTTACAAACTATAGAAAAGCAAGTTAAAACTCACTATCGAAGCCAATTTGAAGAAAGAAAATCCCAAGTTTATTTCACCGGATATATGTGTTGTGTTGACGAAAAGATTTGCCTTGACGAGGTTGGTTAAGAAGGTTGTTGAAGTATTGGATGAGATGGCAGCGTATGGTGGTGAACCAAACGAGTATGTGTTTGGGTCTTTGTTGGATGCATTGTGCAGGAATTGTAGTGGTAAGAAAGTAGCTTCAGTATTTGAGAATATGAGGATACATACGATTTACGCCTACTCTGAAAGTAACACACACATATAGAGAGAGTATATAGAGAGAGTAATTTTCTTATGAGGACTTCTTTATGTAAGGATTTGGCTTTTTAGTTGATGTAAGATGGAAATTTTGGAAAACCGATTGTTGGATTAGATATTCTCCCAATGTATGTTATGCATGCCAAAAATTACAGTGATCTGACTGTCAGTTTCTAATATACAAAGTGTGAAAAATTGTGACAATTAGATCTTGTCATAATTTTTCATGGTCAGTATTTTAGAAACCATTTTTCAGATTACTGTGATTTTTGGCATACATGCCACACATAAGATGAATATTAAATTCAACGGCTGGTTTTTCAAAATATCCATTTTACATTGGCTAAAAAGCCAAGTCCTCACATAAGCTTATGTGAGGACGTCCTCATAAGAAAAGGAATATATATATATATATATATATATATATATATGTTAAGTTATAAATCATATAAGATAACTTTCTAAAATTAAAGATGTTAAATCTGAAAAATAATAAAATAACTAAATACTAGCTGAAAATATGAAAATAACTTATTTGTCAATCTCTTGATATTAGTTTACTTCCGAGTGTCTCTCAATAAATGATGTTATCATTTGAACTTGGTGATAATAAAAACTATTTTCAGAATCTTTTAGATCATTTTTCCATTAAATTAAATTTGATTATAAAAATATGGACTCACAAGTAGTAGATAGAGTATGTGGCGTTGGATTAAAAAAATATATATCTATTACTTTACTCCATTGCATTAAGTTATACGATACCAAGTTAATATCCATTTATATTAATCATTCGTACGCATCCAAATCATCCACAACGTCAATCTGTCTTTTAAAAAATTGTAGAGCATCATTAAACTCAAGGGTGCAGGTGAATATTGATATTCTACACGAGTACACGTAAAAAAAAGTGTAATGATAGCGATGAATTCTTCAAAGTTCAAACCCGCCGCAAAATTAGTGAAAATACTTTTCTCATAGAAGATTTGATAACTGAAGGGGTGACGGATTCATATATTTAATGGTAGGCTCGTTTTGGTTTTGACCTTGATACCATGTTAAGTTTTTATTACAACCTAAAAGCCTAAATTAACTGATAGAGAACTCAATACAAGTTTATGAAGTTATAGTAAGGATTCTATTTTCTACAATTTCTATATTTGAATATTAATTTGGATCAATTCAGTTTTTGAATATGAGTAAGGATTACCATTGAAGTACCACCAAAAGTACTATCCAAATCCAAAATAATTGAGATGTCACGTTACCATATTCATAACTACACCACCATTTTCATTGCCACATCATTTTCATCACGTTACCATTTTTTTATTTTCTCATTAAAGCGCTCCAACTAGATTAATATTTTTATTATTTTATTAATTAATAATATTATTATTATTTTTGTAAATGGTGTTGAAGATGGAGAAATGGGGATTGAAACGTACCCAAAAAATGGATACGGTGCTATTGAAACACCTCTATTTATATCCCTACCTATTTTCACTTTTTTATTTAATAAATGGATATTACTATTGGAGATGTCCAAACAACACATGGAGCACCCATTTATCGATGCCAATAAAAAATAAAAAATAAATAGGGCACCCATTTATTTGATGAATTAGTTTGGACCCAATCCCAAAAAGAATAGGTTGACATTAAAAAAATCTCTAAAAGAACAAGCATATAATACCCTATACTGACCAAAAAAAAACACTTTTTTTTTTTTTTTTTGTGTTAGACAATATATATAGGTTAGTGGTTGGTTGTTAATGAAGAGAGGAATAATCAATTCTCATTCACAAATTCAGAATCTTATCTCATAGATGGAAATACATTATATTGAACCACAACTCAGGTTAGGAGAAAAAAAAAAAACACAAACAACACCACACGCATTCTTGGTGCAAGGTTTAAGAGCAATTAAATGGGATGCAAGTACATTACAAAATCACACAAATGTGACCCGAACCAGTATGATCTCCATACCTTCATCTACTTCGTGTGGGGGAACAATCTCCATCTTTGCGCATATTGTGCCGAATGTGGCACATACAGCCTCGTCCACAAAGGAACTACAAGTACCCTTTCACCCATTTCACCATTATGTCTCAAATTATTAAATGGAGTGGTGAGTTGTTCACTACAGGGAAATTGAATCATCCAACTATTTTTGGTAACTATGGCGATAACTTGTTTCTATGGTGATGATTCTAACCTGTTTGTTTTTAGCTTACTCTTTTGATAATTATGGTGTTAACTTTGTTCCAGCGTCAGTTTAAGAAACATAAAAAATATGTCCTACATAATTTTGATATGCTTTTGGTAAGCCCCATCCAATAATTCTATTCATCCTTGTGTTAAAAACAATAAATAAACGCAGTTTTTTTTGAGTTTGTTCTGAGCTTCTATTATAAGGTGCACCTTATGCAACTTTGCGTTAGATGACATTTATAGGGCCAAATGCATATCATATTTTTAAAAACAGACCTTTGAATTAGATGTACTGCTTATGAGTTTTATGGTCGCCAAAATTCACAGTAATTAAATGGTCACTTTCTGAAAAAACCAACTAGAAAAAATTGGTAAAATTTTAGCTAACAAAAAAGTCACAATTTTTCACAGTGTCATTTTTTAAAAATTAACCGTTGGATCAATATGATTTTTGGCGACTGTCAGTTTTTCAAAATATATTATGCATTTGATCCTATAGAGGGCACCTTACCCAAAGTCTTATTAGGGCTTGTGAGTTTTTTTATTTAAAAATCATATAACATAAAGAGAGTAGATCTAATCAGATTCAGTTTTCAAAATTTTCAAAATTCCTAAATAGGCCCTAATGTCCTATAGGATTGATACAAAACATGGTACATAAATTTTTATTTTCGATATTTCATTAAAAACATCTTCAGCTAGTTGTGCACATCGAAACTAGTAAGCATTATTACTATTCAAGATATATGAACCCCACCTAATGTTTTCATCAATAAATTGACATCTTAATACAAAGAAACCTTTGCAAGGTTTTATCTTATGAATAAATTATCAGAAAGTGAGTACTCTCTAATACCTGCAAAATAATAAACGCATTCTTACTTCTGTTCAGCAGCATAGAGTGCTTTGATTTCTTCGACATCATCATAGCTACCAAGGAATATTGGAGATCGCTCATGGATCTTCTGTGGAACCAAGTCAAGTGCCTGCCAAGATAATAGGTTTAAATCAGTGCAAGACATGCAAACTTGTCAGTTTGAGCCTCAGAAAAGCCCTTCAAGTCATGGAATTTTATATTCCATCTTTTTCCTCACAAAGAAATTGGCCTGAAGCTCACTACTTTATTCCAGTACCTGTTTTTTCTTTTTTTCTTTTGGGGGATGGGGGTGTTAAAATGTGGTAAGAAGTGTTTGGAAAATGCTGTACAAGCTATAAAAAAATAAAAAAATCGCTACAAAAGAACAGTACTTACGTGTCACTAGTAATGAACCCAATAAGCGCCACGTCTCCTCCCACTCTATTGGTTCATCACTAGTGCCGCATAAGTAGCGCTCTTTTGTAACAATGTTCTATAGTAGTGTATAGCATTCCTCAAAAGTGTTTGGGTTTCAACCACTTTCAATTTTGAGACTGAGCTGGTTCAGTTATTGATTGTCAAAACTAAAGTCCCAGGAGATTTCCCCTTCATTAGGAAATTTAAAGGGTAGAAAGCATTATACAAAAAAATAAAAGCATTATGGAAGTGTAGAAAGTATTATGCGAAAAATAGTTTAAAAACTTTATAGTTTCGAGCAAAAAAGAAGGCCTTGAATATTGAAGTTATTATGATATATTTAAATAGTGATTTGTGTCACCAGAAAGTTCATCAAGTCAATACCCGTTCTTTGCCAGTAAAAGCCTGACCTCCTGCTTGTTCCATCAAGAACGACATTGGGAAGACTTCATAGAGAACGCTATTTCATACAAGCAAAGTCAAAGTCAGATACAAATAAATCCTTGTCGTAAATTTGTGATCCATAACTCCATAGAATCTAAGGAGAAAAGTAGTGCTACATCTGTAGATAACATACCGCAGTTTTCCATTGGGGCTCTTCTTATCAGCAGGGTACAAAAAGATACCTCCATAAAGTAAAGTGCGATGGACATCGGCTACCATGCTTTAGATCATTATGGTATTATTAGAAACTACAATATCCTTTTTGAATATATATATATATATATATATATAATCCAAACATATACATCACAACAGGAAGAATAAATCATCAATGGCAAATAGTGTTTAACAAAGAGCCAAACAAGTCAATGGTCTCACCAGTTGCAAACCACAAAAAAGAAAAAGAAAAAAAAAAAAGCACCTAACTCATATGCATAAACGTTTGCAAAAATAACTTTCAATTACACTCATAAGACAAGTAGTTATTGATAAAGGTAGGAGATTACTCTAAGGAACCCACATATATATATATATATATATATATAAAGATTATACATAAGCCACTGTGACAATGTGAACAGAAATATTTGTTTATCCACAAGATTCTTCTAAGTGCCAGATATAATGGATTTGGGTTGATTTCTGACTACAAATATTACTGTACTCTCTGTTGAACTGTTGACAATTAATGACAAGAAGATGTGAACAAGAAAAATAAACAACTGAGAGGATATAAGAAATAGTGCAAAAATTTCGAACTCAATTGCAACAATATAACATAACATAAATCTGATTCAAACTTTGCAAACCAGAGAGACAGAGGAGCAAGCATTTTAATATATCACGGATTTAAGCCTGACTTTGATGTTCAAATATAAAAAACATGGAGATTGTATTTATGACTTTGAAAGCCAAAACAAGTGAAATTGTGAATAAACCACAGAGATATCAGTTTAGTGATGGCCTATAGAGAGGACATTGTTGTCATGCATCCTACATAACCACCAAAATAACATAACAGAATCCTTTATTTTTACCCAATGAACAGGGTGTCAACAGATAGTGGTGGATAACTAACCACTAGGTAATTGTGACAACTAATTACCAAACAGACAATTCAAACACCAAGAAATTTTTTCGGTTGAGCATCCATGATACCTTCCAATATATCTTAGAGACTTTGGCGATGAACCATCTTTAGGGAACTTGCATTGTTCCACATACCTACGGTCAAAGAATGTCAGGAACCTGCACCACAAAACTAACAGAAAGATGAGAAATTACCGAATTGAGTTAATCATACTTGGCCGTTGGACCATCCCAGTTCTTAGCATTTCCTTCATTTACTGAATAAATCTTCCCCTTCTTTGGAATCTGTGTATGGGGCACACAAAAATGAAAAACAACTCATTCCAAAGTAAACCAGAGAAATTATGCTCAAAGACAAGCATCCCTAATAACATCCATGCAATCTACAATACCAATTCCAGTATTGAAAAATGAAAGAACAACCTTCACATGATCACCCGAAAGCCATCTATATCAAGGTGAAACTACCGGAATACACTTCACCTTAATGAATAGTAGTATTAGAAAATGAATTTTGTGAAATTGTGGAAAAAAGATGAAAAGGCATTGAAAATGGGAAGGGGAATGCTAAACCAATGAGCATTCATGTAGGGACACCATGCACGCCTAACGAGGATGTGTTGAACCCCCCATTTTTTGCAACCTATTACAATAGGTAGTCCCGATCCTATCAGCATATGCTTACTTTAGCTAAAATAAGCATGAAGTCGGTAGGTGATTGGGGATATGTATTTTGAAGAACTGACCGTTGGATTAGATACTCTTCTTGTAGATGTCATGCATGCCAAAAATTACTGTGATCCAATGACAGCATCTCAAAATACAGATTGTAAAAAATTGTGACCACTAAAAATTGTCACAGTTTTTCTCACTAACATTTATGAGAAACCAGCCGTTGGATCATTGTGATTTTTGGCATGCATGACATGCATAAGTATAGTATCTAATCCAATCGTCAGTTTTTCAAAATAAACATCCCAAAATTACCAATTAGCTTCATGCTTACTTTAGCTAAAGTAAGCATATGCTGACAGGATCATTTCTATTACAAGAAAAAGGAATATATCTTGAAGTTCAATAAGTCAAACTGGATGCAAAAGCAAGAGTTCCAGATTTCCTCTTAAGTCTTAAGGTATCAGCAACCTGACTACCATTTAAGGAAAACAGCATGCTTTACATGATTGATTCAACAGTCAAGTAACAAACTTACCTTAATGTCTGGGTGAGTTAGTATGAACTCTCCAAGAGATGGATCAAGGGTAAATCCATTAACACCACTGCCAGTACTTAACACAAGCTGCAAAACCATCATATTTCCAAATGATTATATCATCACTATGAAGTGTAAGTCCAGACTGCATACTGAAAATTTTTATAAACCATCAACAAAAAATATTTAAGTTAATGATTGTTATTTATTCTAAGACACTTGTGAAATCAGAACGAAAAATGACAAAGATGATTTTTCTTATTTGGAGTTTGACTGAATAGAACTTGGATATCTAAAGGAAAAGGACAGTGATCCTCTGTACCGTGCAAGAGCTTCCATACATGCAATAGCCAGCTGCCAACATTTTCTTCCCAGGTTGCAACACGTTGCCTACAGTTGGTTCGTCGCCATCTTTTATCATATAAATCCCAAAGATCTAGATGAAATAAAAGACATCCAATTGATTACTGCAATATCAAGTTATTTTTTAACATAACTACTATTAAAATCTACCAGTACAAAATTAAATCGAAACAATCATAGAGCAACAGTAGATTGTGGGGTGAGGAGCCATACAGTTCCAATGGAAACACCACAGTCAATGTTAGAGGATCCGTCCAACGGATCAAAAACAACACAATATCTGCACCGTTGGAATGAGTTTCAGAAGTAAAGTAAAATATGAAAAGTCTAAAATCAACAAATTTAACATTTCAAACAGAGGATGGAAAAAGAACTATTAAAAACAGAAAGCATCACCTTCCACGCTTGGATGCCTCCACAAATGTTGGCTCTTCATCCTCTTCCGATACAAGGATGGACTGGCAGAAGATTCAAACTATTAGGATGGAATCACAAGGTCTCAAGTTGATACATTAACAAATTATCAAACTACTTACTGTGCGGCCACTGCTAACCAAGGCCTTGATAAAAACTTCATTTGAAAGCACATCCAGTTTCTTTTGCTCTTCGCCCTTAAGTTGAAACAGACACATAAATTCATATCAATATCATAAAGAAGCTCACACAAATCTCTTAATTGAAAAAACAAACACCATTTAGAAAACATGAAAGGAAACGGTTAAGGAAATGAGCATACAAAGATAAACAAGGGACAAAATTTCTCAACAACTTGCCTGAACGTTTGTCTCTCCAGCAAGTCCAATAAGTTTGGCAAGGCCAGCCTGCAAAAGTAAGCGTCTAAAGATGAGAATAACATTCCATCCAGAGATTACAAAGGAAACAAATTTCCGCTTTGAATATGTCGTGAAACAAATTGTAGATTTTAGTATTTTACTACTAGAGATCTATACTATATTCGAAATTAAATCCAGTTGTACATAACCAAATTTCGTAGAGGGAGGAAAAGCAATTTGAACTAATGCTCTTATTGGTTGCTGAGAAACCGGAAGGGAAAAAAAGAATGAAAGGGAAAACCGAAAGCTCTTATTTTCTGTTGTTTTGGTTCACGGAAAAATAAAAAATTAATCAACTCAATTAACTCTTGTACAAAGATTTCACTGAGTTAAGTCTGAGTTTTCGTTTTCATATGAACTCAGGAGCAGGAAATGTGAGCTCCAAATCCCTTCCTTAATTTTCTAAGCATCCAAACATGGGGTTAAATGAATTTGAGACACCCAACCCTGAGTTTCCTTCTACCTAAGCTGTTACAAGACACTAAAAAAAAAAACCCTAAGATTCTGTTTAATTAGTCTAAGAAATTCGTAATACGTTGCAATTGGAATAGTCCAAAACAATTCAAACA
The DNA here is from genome assembly GCA_017140935.1 of Hamamelis virginiana. Taxonomy (NCBI): domain Eukaryota; kingdom Viridiplantae; phylum Streptophyta; class Magnoliopsida; order Saxifragales; family Hamamelidaceae; genus Hamamelis; species Hamamelis virginiana. Next base: position 1,369,257 of record JAESVK010000165.1, read on the forward strand.
CAACATGAGCTATCGACCAACAAATGAAAACAATTAAAAAAATCAGCAAGATTAAGAACAATCAACCATTACAGATATACATGTATACACATATATAGAGAGAGAGAGAGACCTTGTTAACGCAAGAGCAGACGAATTTGCAACCAAGAACAATGTTACTCAACAAGATCGAGAAATCGCCACGCGACTCAGGATGTTTCGTTTGCTCATTGAGCACAAAACGAGTTATTGTCATCAAATCGGTCCTGTAAGCATCAGCTGCGTGATCCATGTTGAATCCCTTCGGAAACAACAACTTCCTCTCTCTTCACTCTCTCTCTCTCTCTCTCTATCTAGGATTATATATATATAGGGTTAGGATTTGGTGGGTGTGAAGAGAATGAGATCCTCGGTTCGAGGACTGAGGAGGGGAGAGAGAGTGGATAAATATTGAGAGAAATAAATTAAAGTGATTATCTGAGGTCAATGGAAGTTTCGGGATACACGTGGCGACACGGCAAAAGGGAATGCTCGAGTGGTGTCACTGAGGATAACGCCCTTAGTCGTCATCCCAGAAGAGACTGCGGTTATGAGTTTCTTTGTCCTCTGTTTGCAGTGGACGAAATGAGATTACGGACTTCGAGGATATTTATATTTATATTTATTATAGTTTATATTACGGAGTATTTCGATGTACCCGCGAGGCTGCAAGTTTTGTCTTTCAAAAAGCTGCGAGAAGGCCGTTGGATGATGGTGATGGAGATCTATTTTTTGGTTTTTTTAGTTGGTTGTGGGCCAAGGCTCGATTACAGGGAAACTAGATGAGTCGGACTCAGTCCCACTACATCACTTAAGGCCCGTTTGGATGGTGTTCAGATTTGCTGTTGATCTGACATCCGATCAACAAGCCGCTCGATTAGCAACACGTAGGCAACAATGGGAATCTTATGGTTCAGGTAGAAAATGCACATTTGGGCATTGTTTTGGGCATTCTAGCAAAACGTTAATGTTGCAAAAATTGAACGTTACTGTCCATCTTTTCTCTATTCTTCTTCCATTAAACCCTAAAACTGTCCTAAAAGACCATCTCTCACAATTAGTGTTCTTTATGCTTCTTCCCACCCAACAATGAGAACAGTGGATCATCTATTTCTTTTGCAATTTCTTTTACCTTTTTCTCAATCTTCATCGTTGGAAGACTAATTCTAAATCTATAGGAGACACCCATCATTTACATTCAAAGAGAAGGTTAGTGAGATTACATACCTGCAGATTTAGATCAGATTGACGCTGATACTAGCATCAAAGCTTAAATCAGATTGACATTAAAGTTAGGTGAGAAGAAAGAGAGATAAGTTTTAGGGTTTAATGAGAGAGCAAATTAAGGTTATTTCTTTATTTATTTAGGAATGACGAATGAAGAATCAAAAGAGGGAATGATCTTTGGGGAAAGAGAATAACCAGAGAAGAAGAAGAAATCAGGCTTTTTCTTAAAAAAAAATTATATTATAAAAAAATGGCAGTGTTGTGTTTTTAGGAAGAGAAGAGTTTCTATGTGGTGGTTAATTTGGTAAGTTTAAAGAAGATGATTAGAGGAGTAGAGGACTATAGAGTATTGAGGTAAGAAAACAGGCTTGATAAAGGTGATTATACCATTTGAGGGTATAACTGGGGAAAGTGGAAGAATGTAAAAGTGGAATGGTTGTGCCTTGGGTCTACTACGAAGAGAGCTTAACGCCTCCATTATACAAAACAGAGCAAAGTACACAAAGGAGGAGAGAAAATGAAAGAGACATTAACTTCGTCCACGATGATCATTTTTAGCCAGAACAACATGCTTAGTGTCGATTTCTTTCTCAACCATTTGATACTTTTAACTGCTCATGTGTAAGCAATTGAGCGACCGACTAACACTTGTTGATTAGATGTCAGATCAACAGCAAATCTGGATGCATTTAAATGATCGTAATAAGAGAAGAGAAGGTGGAATGGAATACCGATTTCATTCCACAGAATGCGATTCTCGTTCCATTTCCAGTGTTTGGATATGGTAGGAATCAGAACATGAGAATTACTTCTCCATTTCATTTCTTAAGTTTGGTAACGATATGAATGGAATTAAAGATTTTATAATTTTTCAATTTTAATTTACCATTTTTTATTAAGATTACATATCATTCATTTCACAAATTTTGCATCTCACCATTCTTTTTTCTAGCATGTATGCAAGCCAAATTCAAGTTATTAATGGAATATATCTAATTTATAAGATAATAAATTAGTAATATCATTTTAGTAAAGTTTATGCATAAAAAATATTAGAGAAAATTACATTTTTCCCCTGAACTATTGGTTATTTTCATGTTGCTTTCAGTGGTTTCGATTGCATCAATATGCCCCATAAACTATTATTAGATTGTAACAAATTTCCCCTTTATGTAAGTTATCCATTTGTTTCTTTTACTAAAAAATGATGTTAGGCTTGTTATCTTTTCATGCAGTATATATCCTAAACTGCTAATGTGTCTATAAGCATATCAATAAAGTTTCACGATTTTTTTCAACATATTTTAATTTTTGTGAATTATCTTCTCCATACAGTAAATAAAATTCATAATAATAAAATATATTGAGAAAATCATGAAATTTCACTGATATGCCTGTAGACCCATTAGCAATTCAGGATAAATACTAATTTTTTTTAAAAAAAAAAGAGGCTAACTGACAGAATGACTAATTTGATACAATCTAATAGTTTAGGAGGCACATTGATGAAACTGAAACCACATTGTGGTAACATGAAAACGGCCAATAGTTCACGGGGCAAAGTTTGACCATCACAAAATATTAAACAAATCAAAATAATAACTAAAATTTAACTTTATTTTAAATAATTTGTTTTAAATATAATTATCAATTAATGTCCAACTACATAAGAAATCAAGAAAACAAGCCTATCTCGCGTACTCTATGATAAAGTTTATAAAAAGAAGAAGAAGTAAGGATCTAAAAAAAATGAAATATATATACACACACATGAAAGAGGTAAATCAAATAAGAGTCTCAAAATAGTAGATGAAGATATAGGCAAGGGCGATGGCAACAGATTAAAGCAGAGACAAGAATCATCTACTACTCTTTACTCTCTCTCCCTCTTTCGTCTCTCTCGTCTTCTCAATTCTATAGGTTGGTAGTGCGGTAACCAAATCATCATCTTACTCTCACTCCATTTTTTCGTGTCTCTCTTGTCTTCTCTATATGGGTTCGCAGTGGGGGAGAAAACAAAGATGGGTGAAGTGAGAGAATAGAGAGAGGGTTTGGTGAGAAAGCCCAACGAGGTGTGAGATGAGAGAGCAAAGAGAGAGGCGATGCGCATCGTCGAGTTTGCATGCTAACTTCGTCTCTTTTTTCCATTCCAACTTTAAGGGCTGGAACGAGAATACCACTTCTTTAGCCGTAATCAAATTCTGGCTCTCAAGGGGAATCCATTACTACCCATTACGGTTGGGCCATTCCATTTTGCGACAAATAAATTACCCAAACATTCTGATTTGGAATGAATAAAAATGCTGTTCCATTCCCACCCTTGATTCCGGCCATCCAATTGGGGTTTTATTAGAATGAGGTAAGGACTCGTTTGTGTTAACTTTTTCTAAAATCACTTTTAAATAACTATTTCTTCACATATCTATTTAAACTTATGTTCAAATCATGTCTTTACATATCAAAATTTTCATACTGGAAATGAACTGCAAAAGTTGTAGTAGCAAAAGCTAGGGGCTATAACTTTTGCCACAATCACTTCTACCATGAATTTTTATTTTTATTTTTATTTTTATTTTTTATCTTGTCACCCCCATAGTCGCCTAAAAGTGATTGTCTCTGCATTCCTTTAGATCAAGTGGGATTTTAAGCTTCAAGAGTGATTTTTAAAAATTTAATGCAAATGGACCCCATATTTAAATATTGCGAGAGACTGTAACTCACAATTGACCGTGCTAAATAAGGGAGGTTATTCATTATTTACAATCAAGATTTAAAATTTATAATAGAATTCGTGCTTGTAACCTCAATTCGTTGAAAAAGCAATTTTCGCACGGGTGACGATCCACAGGGACTAAAGGTTGAGTTATGAGGAACTAAAATGAATTCGATTTTAGTTAAGGAAATAATATTTGATTTTTTGATTGAGTAGTTATTATTTAAACTATTGATTATAAAACAATTAATAAAAAGCCTTGGGTTTTGAATCCACTTAACTCGCATCAATCGAATTCATAAGTTGGATTAGGGTTCATGCATATTTATGGTAATAATGATCTAGACTACAAGAATAAACCATTAATAATAATCATGCATATACGATTCAAGCATGAATAATCCCTTTAAGGCATGTACTGTCAAACGAGAATGCACAATCCATCCAAGTAAGGCATGAACCATCTTATTTCACATACACACATTCGATAAGCACCATTGCACCACAAACATAATTAAAATAACAGAAAACAACTATGTTGATGAATAAAATCATTTAAAACTGAGTTGCATGAAAGCAACGTTCTTACAATAAAACCCTAAAACAAACTTACAAATACAAAAGAATGGAGAAAAGTTTCATCTATACCCAGGAGAGAAGCTTAGCCGCTCATAGCTGGGGTAGAATCGCCGGAGTTTTTCATTCCTTCCATGCGCAAATCAAAAATCCCCAGGAGAATGATAAGAGAGAGGAGAGAGAATCTAAAAGAAGCTAGAGGTAAGTCTAAATACTCCAAACACTCGGAAAAGAAAGCTTATATACTTTACAGAAAACCTACTCAAATAAAACTCTCCAAAAATAGCATTAAAAGCTTCTAAAAAATGCGGGCAAGCTTCCCAAGGCAAGGTCTATCGATAGATATGGAAGTGTCTATCGATAGAAGAGACCATTACAAATGCACAACTTCTGTCTATCGATAGAGGGGAGTATCTATCTATCGATAAACACCCTTTATCGATAGAGGATTGATAGACTTTCTATTGATAATCTCACTTTGCCTCATTTTGCTTCCATTTTGCTTCCATTTTGCTTCCAAAAGCTTCCCAAAAGCTTCCTTGCACCCTTTTGAGTATTTTTCCTTCCTATTGACTCCGCTTTTAGCTTCATTCGAGGGCAAATACAGGAAACCAACCTCGATCATGCTCAAAATGCCATTTTTATGAAGAATCCCTACAAAACAAGATAAAAACATTAGATTCATAATTTATATCTAACAAATAACAAAGTCCAAACAT
>JAESVK010000165.1:1375295-1406855 GCA_017140935.1 Hamamelis virginiana
TCGGTTTGGTGAGATTCAGTTAGATATAGGGGCGGATACCAATATGTTCCTCAAATCTCTCAAGTTTACCGAGAGGTCCACCTACATAAATCCCATTTTTTAACGTTAATATATTTTTTCAAAAAGATGAAACTGCCCTAAATACAATGAAAACACCCTAACACAGTAAAAACAATTATTTTTTTTTGGATTTTCACTTTTTTTTTTTTTGTGTTTTCACTAAGTTTTTCGAGTTTTCACCGAGTTTTTTTTGTTTTTTTATTTTGTTTTTTTTTTTTTTTTTTTTGGTGTATTTCGTTGTGTTTTTGGGTTTTTACTAAGCTTTTTTCGGGTTTTCACTGAGTATGAACACATTTTCTGCATGAACATAGTGAATACATTTTTTTATCCAACTACACCATCACCAAACTCACCATATCAATCTCAACTAGTTCTTAGAGATTAGTGAACGTCTTCCTCATATTAGATTAGAAGAACGATAAATCAGCGCTTGCTAATCAACAATACACATCTCAGATTTCTAGATTTCGAAGCACTCAATTGATAACCCCGTAAAATCCCTAAGTTAGAGCCCTCATAACTCTAATAACAGAGTTTGAAAACTCCTCTGATCGCGTAATTTTAGATATTTGCTGTAAACTATTGGGAATTTGGTCCGAATTCGATTGTAGAAACTCTTTAAAATCTTTGGAAAGAAAGCAGATGGTCTCTGTAGATTCCGATACTGCTTCAGCAATTGAAATTAAAACTCACAAAAGCTTAAACAACCTCTTCCTCTTATTGACCACAGAAGGTAAGTGATAAACCCTATAAACACCATAACCCAAAAACCAAAAGCTTCCTATACGAGGTCCATTTCTTCATTCTCCAGGTAAGTTCTAAACCTTGTTTCACCATTTGTAGAGTCTATCACGATTGAAGTCAATGTTAGAGTTAGTCAAAATGACTGACCGCGACAGAGAAAACACTGATTTACACCTATGTCAACTCCGATCTGCATCTTCTTAGACTTACTGGCGAGAGAGAGGGCCAATCTGAACGAGAGATGAGGGAAGAACCATTAGCGAGACATTGGTGGCATCTCTAAAGTAGATAGCTTCAGTAGACACCCCATTTTTTACTTATAGAAATTAAGTCACCATTTCATGTAAGAATGACCAATCGATTTTCGAGGATTAGGCCTCAAGACCCTAGTTTCCAAAATTACCATTTTTCCTTAAGTAGATAGAGGCTAATATTTTATGTAGGTTTTTGAGTCGAAATCGAGTGATTCCTTTTGCATTTAGTTTTTAGAGAGTCTAGGAATGTCCATGTTAAATTTCATGTCCTTCCAATCGAAGCTTGATACTTAATAAGAACATTTGTGACTTCAATAGTAGATTTATCATTTTTCTCGTATAATTTCCGAATTCGTCCTGGATTGTTTCATTGAGTTTGTATGGACGTTGAGAGTTTAGTTAGATGATTGGTTTAAACATGACATGGTTCGAGTGCGATTTGGTCCATAATGGTTTAAATTGGTCAATTGACCATTTCTAGGGTTTTGACCTAATTTGACCATGGTTGACTATTTTTCAAAAATTAATATTTTCAAAATCTTAAAATATTTTCAAAACATGTTTTATAAAGTGGCATTTTTTAATTTAAAGCCAATTGGTTAGTGAATTTCAAAACCCTAATTTGAGCTAAAATGGCTCATAACTACTAATCAGCTAAGTTAACCAAACTCTTTGACTTTGGTCAATGATTTTTAAACTCAACCCTTTTAGAAACATAGATGATTAAGTTATGAACGTTTCGGCTTTTAAATCATCGAATTTGAACTTTAAATGAGGAAGATACACTCAAAACAAGTTGAAGAGTCCCAAAACACCTCGTTTTTTATTTTATTTTATTTTTATTATCAAAATTAGAGATTTTTTTAACAAAAAAAATCTGAGGACCGTCCTAGGCTGGATGGCCAACCGTCCAAGGGTATTTGGTCACTTATCCATTTTCCCAGTTTTTCCTAATTTCGTACAATTTCGAGTTTGTGTGGTTTTGGGGTCTTTTCTCCTAGTTTTTTTTTTTTTTTTAAATACCTTTTGGACCTAATCTGATTACTAGGACTCTTGGAAGACTCAATATGAGTCTTAGGATCATTAGGATTAAATTTAATCTTGGTCATTCATGCTTGAGCCAAAAATCTATAAATAGGAGCCTTAGTTTAGGGTTTTAGAGATGAAAAATTTAGAGATCTTTTGGAGGCTTGCTTGAGGAGGCTAAATGAAGAATTCCAGTAACTTTGAAAGGTAAGTTTCTTCTTCTCTTCTTCTATTTTTAATTATTAGAAGCATGCTAGGGTTTCCTTTTAGTATCTTTTAGTTTTTCTTCTTTTACCTTTCTTTTATTTGAGTAGAAGTATAATGCTTTCTTCTAGTAGCATACTAGGGTTTCTTTCATTATTCTTAAATTCATGCAAGATAGTTAGAACTAGGGTTTGCATATTAGAATTTGCATATTAGGGTTTGCATATTAGAGTTTGCATATTAGGGTTTACATGTTAGGGTTTGCATGCATTATTATTTTGTAAGTTTTATGTATGGTAGTGTTATTTCATGTTAGTAAGCATGTGATTTCATGTGAGTATATGTTAGCATGTTAGAAAGCATGATAGGATTTCTTATTTAATGTTTTGAATAGTATGCATGATTAGGGTTCATTTTAGTATGATAGGGATATGTGTTATTTTATGTTTTTTAGCATGCATGTTAGGATTTGTTTATTTCTAGTCTAGAAGCACAGTTAAAATTAGGGTTATTGATATATTATTATGTTTAGAATATTAAAGTTAGTATGAGATGATTAAATGCATGGTTTGATACACAATTGTGGACGAGGGAGCTTTGCAAAATGTAAGTCTTTTCCCTTATGTTTATTTCCATTGAAATTGTTTGATTGATAAAAAACTGTGGACGAGGGAGCTTTGCACGAGGTAAGTCACTTCCCTTGTGTTTATCCATCATTATGTTGTGAAAAAACACAAGTCCACCTAGATCTATATTACTTAAGTAACACTACCACAGAATATCACACACTCATGAACACTTACACAAGTAACTAACTAAATCAGTAGTTTAGTAATAAACTCAAACACATCATCAACAATATAGCCATAGAACATTGAGATTATCAAAAGGGATTCATGAACAAGGCAGAAATAATTTCATCCTTCTTGATAGTAAATTCAAACAATACTCAACATAATAAATCATTCCATAGAACACACAGATTTACGTGGAAACCCTTTCGGGAAAAAATCACGGGAGAAACACAGCAATCCACTATATAGAAAAGGAGTTTACAGATTATACCATACACTTGTTCTCACTAATCTCAGGCCTAGTGTACTAAGATCTCCTCAACTCATCCCAATGAGTCATTTTTCTTCATAGCATGCTCAACAACCAAATCGTTTGGCCTTACTTTTGATTTCTCAATCAAAAGTCATGAGAAATCTCCTATCTCCATAGAAATTCCTCACCACAGAAGTTGAAGTATGATTTCCAAGGTTTCTAGATCATCCCAAAAAGGATCAACATGAATCCATATGATGTTAATGGAGGAACACTGTGATTCTTACAAGAAGGAAGACACAGGAAGCTCACAAAAACAACTCTAGGGTTAGAGAGAGAGAGTGCAACTTGTTGGAGGCTAACTCAACCCTTAATGACAGAAAAGAACGTATCTATAGAAGCATGAATGACCTGGAGACTTTACCATGAGGTAAGAGTAGTAAACAAACAATAAAAAAACATTTTCCCCGTACTTGGATCGATCCGAATGGGTCTTGGATCGATCCAAATAAACGGATCGATCCAAATAGTTTATGTATGAGAGTATTATCAAATGACATAATTTGGATCCATCGAAAAGGGTCTTGGGTCAATCCAAAAAGTTTATGTTTGAGAACATTATCTAATGATAGAATTTGGATCGATTCAATGCGATCTTGGATCGATCCAAAAGGCTACTGTACGGTAAAATTGAAAAACCTGCCTTTTGGATCGATCCAGCACCACTTTGGATCGATCCAAAAATCCCAAATCTCAATATTAACATACACTTGGCCTTTTGAATCAATTCACAACCACATTGAAGAACATATGACTCTCTTAGCTCAAATTAGATTGAAATCAAATGCCAAAAGTCTGTATAATGACATCTAACCACCTAGACATGATTAACTAGGTCACTAGGTCACTAAGTCACTTACCATCCTAGTCCATGGTGAGTTAGAGACTTTTGACTTTAGCCACAGCTTTGCTTAAGATCATTAGTATACATTCTAAAATATATATAACCCAAACCAAGTTTTGAAACGAAACATGCGAACACTCATACTCAAAACCTAACATGTTGCTTTATTTATTTTTTAAATACATGCACATTGATAAGCATGATAGATAGTTTGCGTAATAGTTTAATTTTAAGACCCTTAAGGTCACTTTTTTGCATATTTTCTTAGACAGTTTGCATATTAACATGTGGGATTGTTTTAATTAGTATTTTTTGGGATTTATAGCATATTCAGAATATTTATAACATGAGTTTGAGTACATTTAATATTTTGGACAGAATATTAAATGGCTTAAAAACGTGGTTTAAATACACTTTTAGGTCATTCTAACATAGAAATTGCATTCTAGGTTCCTTAGAAGTCATTAGGGTAGAGTTTTATTATTTTTTGCGTGCATTTGCATATTTATTTATTATGTTTTCCTATATTTTAGTTGTTGTCTAGAATTTTTTATTAACTTAGGAGCATGCTTAGGTTCATTTTAACCTAGTTTAGGTTGGATTAGCCTTTAGATACAATTAGGTTAAGTGTAGTTTAGAAACCCTAGGTTAGGAGAGGTTTCTAACCTCCATAGGACTCTTTTGTTGTAAGAATTACAATCATGATCAATTCCTTTAATTCAATTAGAGTTCTAGTCTTGAGAGACTTCTTTTTTCAAATAAAATTGTTTTTCAAATGAATGTTTTCAAATAAAATTCCGTTTTCAAAGTGTTTTTATTAAAATCAAACTCTTTGAAAAAAAGTTCTTTTTATCAAATTGAACTCTTTGAAAAAGTTGTTTTCAAAATCAAATTCTCTTTGGATAAGAGTTATTTTCAAAATAAAAGATATCTTTTACCAAAAAAAAAAAAAGAGTTATTTTATAAAACAAAGTCAAGTTTTAAAAGAGTTGGAATATTGAAAGATAAACCCTTTAGATAAGGATTTGCATGAATGTAGTTCCCTACAATAGGATTAGTCCTATGTTAGTTCGAACTACGTGGACTTTAAAGCTTACTAGGAAACAGTAAGATACATAGGCGCTAATAGAACTCAAGTCCTCCCTAGGATACTAAGTATCTTAGGTTTTTAGGATATTGTTTGATTTTATTTCATTATTTGTTTTAATTAGCTAGGAGTTATGTGCATAAGAAATTAAATAGCCCAAGTAAACTAATAGACCTTTAATTAGGGTGAAGTGGGTGCCTACAAGATTGTATGCTTGGATCCTTCCCACGTCGTATGTCATAACCTAATCTCGAATCCATCTCTGGTCTTTGATCTTGTATTTCCAAAAATACAGAGTTGTTTTGTTTTGATTAAAACAAAATGATTTTTATGGTTTCCTTATCCCTTAAAAATAAGGTGGCGACTCCTTTTATTTTTCAAAGACCTAAGTCCGCTAATGTGGATTGCATCGAATTCCTGGTGGTTCATAGCAAAGAAGGACCATGACTTCTGTATTTTCATTGTAATTTGGGGAGAACCATGATTTCTGTGATGGAGGTTCGTGGATGAATAACAAGAAAAAGATGAAAGGTCGATCTTTGTTAGAACTGGAGATCAGGGACTTTGGCGCGATGCTCGACGAATCACTGTAAATCGAGAGAGAAGTTGAAAGGGAGGAAATCTCATCGGAGAATAAGACAACACTGGTGACAACACAAGAATCGGACGGTAGTCCACCAAATTTTTGCTGGCATCGCACGATTAGCCCATCTAGTGGCTGCAATGTTTCTCTTTCTCTCCTACAGTCTGGCGTTGCAGTGGCTGCGATGTCTCTCTCTGAGGTGAAGCTGTCTCCCCCCCTCTCTTCTGCTGTGTCTCTCTCCTATATTTTTCTTCTCTCCTGTTTTGTTCGGAAGCATTATGTATTCGTGTGAAACAAACATGAAAGAAAGGAGAAATGAGCATTTTAGACTTAAAAAAAATATTTTCAAATCTGATGGACTTAGTGGTATATCTATGTCATTCATGATATACATCCATGATTTGAGGAGCATTGATAATTTTTCCTAAGATATATTTTATTCCGAAAATTAAAATGAAAACAAAAAACGGACGGGCCGTCTGTTTGGCCCGCTGACCAGTCCGATAAACTAATGGATCTGGCCCGATCTGGTTCGATAACTAATGGACTGGGCTGATATAATCCATAAGAAATGGACTGGACTAGGTGAAGGTTTTTTGTCCAATGGGCTGGCTCGATTTCAAGACCGATAAGCGGTTTAAACTGATCCGTTAGCCCGAATTGATCCGATCTATCCATTGGCCCGTCCAATAGCCTATTTAGCCCAATCCATCCGATAGCCCGTTTGGCCCAAAAGTGACAAATGTCACTAAGCTGATGTATTTTTCAAATATAAGCATTATTTTCACATTTTTCCCCTAATAACAACCATAAAATGGCTAATTGAAGGGGCATTTAGGTAAAATACATTAAAATGGCTAAAATACCCTCTAAAACTGTCAAATAATGGCTAATTTTAGGGTTTTTTTTTTTTTTTTGTTTTTTGGAAAAAATTTCTCTATGAACAGATGACCAACCCCATTGGCTATTCATCCTCAATTCATCATCAAGCATTCAAAGTTTCAAATATTTAACCTCTAATCTCTAATCTCTCATCCTCATCCAATTCATTTTTTTTTTCAAGTAATCAAGTTTTTTCCACAGTTCCATACATTGAAATATGATTATTTATTCATGTACTTTAATAGTTATATCTTTTTTTCTTTTCCTTTTTTTTTACATTGTAATTTAAATATACTAAAAGAAAGTGAAAAAAAAAAATTAAAATTGACCAAATATCCCGTTCGCCCGATCCAATCCAATCCATTAGCTTGATTCGACCCAGTCTATTATCCCGATTAGATCCGATCCATTAGCTCAATATGGCCCAGTCCACTAGCCCGATTCAATCCGATCAGGCCCGTTATCTTAGGGACCAGTCTAATGAATCGGATCAAATAGGCTTTTTCCTTTTATTGGACAGGCCCGATCTGGTTCAATACCTTAACGGGCCCAGGCCGATCCAATCAAATAGCACGTTGCCCAATATCTTAACAGGCCGAGCCAGCTCGATTCACCCATTTTGACACCACTACCGACTTTAAAATTCAAAACAACATACCAAAAAATCAGTTGGGTCTAGTTTGATTTGGTGGTCAGATTCAATTTTCTAATACCTTAAATGGAAATAGCACGAAGAATGTTGGATTATTTAACATATTTATCATCGAAGATATCATCAAAGATGTTTGTGATGGTTGATGAAGAACACATTAGGGTTGTTTCCGTATTTATTTAAGGAGCATTTTTGCATTGTTTAAACTCAAAGAATAGTGGGTTAAAATGTTTTGGTTTGCGCCTTATTAGCCAAAAGTCTAAACTTTGGGGCAATGACCAATTGCCCAAACTCCTTTTAAATCATGCCTACTATATTAATGTAAGAATATATATAAAGTAAAACTTTTGAGTGGAGATCTTTTGTCCCACTTGTATTACCACTTTCTTGTCCCCTCTCACAAAAGTCAACCTTGAAAATCTCACATTTTAATAAATATTCATATTTAAATTTTTAATATGAACTTTTGTGAGAGGGGACAGAAAAATGGTACATAAAAGTGGGAGAGAGGTTTTCACTCAAAAATTTTGCTATCACAATTTTTGAAATCTTCATTAATGATAGCCACTTAAGCATGACAAAGTTAAGTAGGTAACACACAAAAATTTTAAATTTTTTGGAATTCCACTTATTGCATATCTATTGCAAATTTGCAATACAAGAAATTGTGGGCATAGTTTTTGGTAATAAGATTTTTACCTAATTAATATTATTAATTTAATTTAAATATTATTAGAAAAAAAAAATTTATAAACCAAAAACAACTTTGACAAAACAGTGACATTCGATACGTGTTGCCGACTCTCCTCCAAAACAAAAAATCTTGCTCATATCCCCCCTCCCTAAAAATTAAATCAACGGTTGTTATTATGCCACAAATCAACTGTAGTGCTTTCGTCCTACCACTAAAACCACCAAATCAGACCCCGCCTTCCTCCAGTCCCCACTCACAGTAGTAAAGATTTACTGACTGGAAATCATACGTTTCCTCCCATTTAAGGCAAGTATCTCCGGTCAGCTTTAAATACACCCTTTGTATGTACACCTCCCATTTCTTTAACCCACCCCGACCTTTTCTTCTATTGGCTTACCCGACCCTCCTTATCATCACCTCTCATGGAGGGTCAGAATAGTCATTTCGCATAAACACCCTCACCGGCTACCTGATAGAACCCCGTTTTCTCAGCTAGCCGGCGTACGAACACCTTCATTTTGTTTCCTCATTTTTTTTTTTGGCCTTTTTAATCTATTCTAGGGCTTGAAATTTCAATCCTCTGTATTGTTTCTGAAATCAGATCATATTAGTTTATCTGTATGTGTATGTATATGTACATTAGCATCTGAAACCCTAATTTGTGAGCTTTTGTGGAATATTGTTGTTTGGATCTGATCTTTGAATGGCGGATCAAGAAGATGAGGATTTGCAAATGGCTCTTGATATGAGTATGCAACCCTCGCCACCGGAGCCGAAGAGGAGCAAGCCTCGGGAGAACGTCGCACCGGAGGAGTCGCCGGAGGTCAAGAATCGGAAGTTGCAGCGGGAGCTCATGGCGGCAGCTGCTGAAAAGCGGATGATGATGGCGAAGAGCACTAAAGCTGTGGCCGTTTCAGCTTCGGCGAAGGCTGAGAAAAGTGTCTCTATTACGAAAGGAGAAGAGACGAGCAGAGGTGCAGGGAAAGGGGTGTCGGATGCGTGCAAGGAGAAAAGTGTGAATTTGGGGAAGGAGCTATCCGCTGCGGAAGCCAATAATTTGTTTTCGATGGTGTTTGGAAGTGAGGTTTCGAGGGATATTCTTGCGCAGTGGAGTAATCAGGGAATTAGGTATGACGACTTATGATCGGGATCCTGTGTTTTGGATTTTTGTTTTATTGCAATGCATAAGTGTATGGCCCAATTTTTATATCCAAAATCACACCTGCAAGTGCAAATTGCAACACAAATTAAAATTGTTTAACTGAGTTATATGTGCTTTTGTTGTGAATTGATATCAATATCTGGCTGTTTAAATTGAATTTACTGCTTTGTCAACCGATAGAATTACTGATAATTTGGCTGTTTTAACATTATATGTATGTGTTGCTTTTGATGTTGTACAAATACTATTGCATGGTCCTATTAAGGTTGGGGCTGCTGAATTTTATTCGCTTTCTGTGTCTGTTTCAAATTTTGTTGGTATTTTATGCATATCATAGATTTTGTTGGTAGAATTTTGTATATGGATCGATTTGATTCTTGTACAGTTAAAAGTGCTACATGTATTTGTTGATAATTAAATATTTTATTTGAAGAAATAAAGGCATACAAAGGCCAAACACTACTCGATACAACTGAAGAAAAACCCTACACACTAGTCATACAGAGAATACTTATGCACCCAGTCATCAATGACCATGTCTAATGCAATATGTTTGCTAAACTCATGTCTATTATTTTCTCATCTAGATAGTTACCATCTAAGCTGCAAGTTGCTGATAAAGTTCTTTGAACTGGTGTAACCACCCAAACTTATCGTCTAACAAGTATAAAACAACCATAGAGATGAAGATACATCGGGTAAGGAGGGTTCTTGCGATTGAGTAAAAGACATTTGATTTGGTTTTCTCTGAGGGGGGTAGGGGGAGATTCCTCCAAATTTGTGTATAATATCTTTCCTTGGGCAAAATACTAAGTTGCAAATATGATATATTGAGTTATAACAATGCCATTACAGCTATCCATATTATTATTTGAAATAAAACATTGAAAACTAGGCCATTTCATGCATAACATCAGATGTGGATTGAAGTTCCAGTGCATCTAATGGCTGAAATTAAGAGTTATAATGATAAGGCTGCAACTAGTCACTTCTAATCAATTTTCACATGAATATTATTACATAATCTTTTAGTAAAAAGAAGATAAAAAATATTAAATTTGAAGGCTGAAACATATTATCTATTGGTGTCTTAAGATTGGACATAAACTAATACTGTATCAAATTTTCAGCCAAAGTTTAATAAATAATAATGGATTAGTTGCAGGTAGCAAATCCTTTCACTTCAATTGATGTTCAATTTTAGGGATATTTTAGTTGTGTCTACTTCATGATTTTCTCATTTTTATTGAGTTGGAAGTATCGTTTAACTGAAATTGCTTAAATGATCAATGAAGATCAACTTCAATTTAAATTAATTTGAAATTGTTGTATTTCTTCATTTTTATGTGTTGATATCCCTTTTTTTTTTTTTGTGTGTGTGTGTGTGGATAAACAACGATTTTATTAAAGGGAGGAAAAGCGGACAAGATGTATGTGTTGATATCCATTGATGCTTGCAAAGGCGATCATGGAGGGAGCTAACTTCTTTATTACAATAAGCTATTCATTTTGTTTTTCCTTACATGCATTGGCTATGAATGTATTATAGATATCTGTCCAATCCAGAACTGCTGCTTTGTATTATTGAAACCACCCTTTTCCCGCAGCCGGAAATACTCACATTAGAATTCCATTTGAAACTAAGGTTATTTTAATCACCAGTCCAGTAAATTATTTCAATACGGTTTTGTTTTTTTTTTTGACTGAATCTTTATACATATTGCCTTTATTTGTTTGCGTTTGGAGATCTTTGTTCTCCTTGAAACTCATTATTTTGTTTACATTAGTTCCTATATATTGCTATTTCTTCTATGGAAAAATTGAGCACCAAATCTTAATGGTAGTTCATAATCATGCCCTTTATTGGCTAATTGTATGAAAAACTTTCCTACTATAGGTTTAGCTCTGATCCAGAAACATCTATGGGCCTAGTGCAGCATGAAGGTGGGCCGTGTGGCGTCTTAGCAGCCATACAAGTAATGCCCTCATTTCTCACTTTTCCTCCATAAGTGTAGCAATTTGGGGTTCTCTGTGTTTTGAGTTTTTCTTAGCATGCAGTATGTGAATCTACTATGCGTTATATGAAGTGCCTAATGCTTTGTCATGTCATATGTGTCACACCATTTATATGCAAATGTGTTATGTGAAGTGCCTAATGCTTATGGTACGTGTCACACCATTTATACGCTAACATCTACTCATTTTTCATGTTTCAAACAGGCTAATTTTCTGATACAAAATTTACTAGAATCTGAAAAGTTTGTAGTTAACATTGCAGATAGTTTAATGTCAAGGTGTAAAATTCTGAGTTTGGTTTAACATGAGTTACTTATGGAGGGAAATTAATTTGTGGTAGATTTATACGAGTTTGAATCATTATCTATAACTGCACATGGTTTAAATTATGATTTCTATTGTTTAGAATTGTAATTGATTGGTGCAATGTTATGGAAATTTTTTTTTGGAAGTTTAGAGCCACAGTCAACAGGTGCTTTAATCAAATCTCATAAAATGATGCTACAATATTGTGTCACGTGCGATCATGGAAGACAAATAAGAAGTCCTTTAAAATGGATTCAAGTTATCTGATTTTGGTAGGAGATTTATGTTCTTTTGTTTGATTTAATAGTTAATACAACAGAGTATTTTGTAGAAAGTTTGCACAGAGTTTACCAAACAATAAGAGTTCAATTCTTTAGGTTTAGCAGTGTTCTGATACTCCAACATCTTTTTCTTTTTGGGTTTATAGTGTCTTTAACACACTTCTTACTCAGAAACTTCTCCATTTCATTCATATCATTCACTCTGAGCACAGGAACCCTCCAACCAGACCAATCACCCAACAGTGTTAAAGAAATGGACCATTCCTATTCCTAACTTATTTCCTTTGTAAATCCCTTGTCAAGAATCCGTTTCAATTAATTGTGTGCTCTAAAATCTATTACATCTAAAAATCCATTTCATATGTCCTTGTCAAAGCCAAACCATTCAATGATTCCTCCTAATTGGTTTACGATATGCATTTCAATACATTGGTAAACAATTCGGGCTTCAGTGATTTGAATGCATTCCAGTTGCATCTATGCTTGTAGGTTGTAACTCAAAGTTTGACTTATCTGTTAAGTGGCTTGAGATTAACCAACCTTAACCCATCCCAATAAACTATCCTGAAGGATTACAACCTTAATCGAGCATCCAACCATTTTAATATTCTCTTGTTGTTTTCCTATTTGTTATAAAGAATAAGCAATGGGTTTGCTTTTCTAGAGTTAATTGTTAGTGATTGAATTTGCATGTATGGTCTATTATCCAACTGTATTATTGAAAAAAAAAAAGGACCATTATCAGGGAATATGAAAATATCCAACTTATCTGATATTATGTCTTATTTGTCCTTTTATTTTAAAGACTAAAGAGAGTCCAATGTTTATTTAATTAATAAATTTGTATTTGATGTGGCTATGGCATTTGTAGACTCTATGTGAGTTGTAGGGGTGGTCGTGGCCTGGACTAGTAAGTTCAACATGGTAGCATGGTAGCACTGTGTTGGCTCGAGCTTGTGACAGCTTGATCTCATGCCTAAGTTTTGTGGTCCAAGCTTGGCGATAAAAAGAATGTTTTGGACAAAGGCCTGGCCGTATAAGGGCAAGAATTTAATAAAATTCATATTGATAGTTATTGATCATAAATTAGACTCAATTCCACAAAATATATATAAAGTGAGAAATTATCTAGCCTGGCTGGGCTGGACTTGAATTTCTAAGGTCCATGCGCACTTAAAAATCAAGTGGTCCAAGACATTCCTGCTCGGCCTGATCCCTGGGCCTAAAATTTATGTCCAAGCCTGACAGCATGTTGTGTTGAGCAAACCCTAGTTAGTGAAGCTGAGTCGTTCAACTACATACCATATATTATTGAATGATGTTCATGGCATGGAATATATAATACTCCCTCTGTCCCATAAAGATAGGCCTCTTTTAAAAAGCACACATATTAAGAAAATTCATTACTGCATTGATTTGTGATCTTTTTTAACTTGACTTTCCTAAACTACCCTTCTTCTACAATTGCATGTGGAGTCATGTCAAGGCATTCTTGGAATAATAATGAAGGGTAATATGGGAAAGTTAAAAGAAAAATAATTTGTCTTTTCAAAATGGACTATCATTTTAGGACAGCCAAAAAAGAAAAGAATGCTTATCTTTGTGGGACGGAGGGAGTATATATAATATAAATCAAGGTATGATGACCAATTGGGTGACCCAAATTGTTCAATTGAGTAATTTGAAAACTTCAACCTAAAGAAGGACAGTAGTGTGGTTTGACATGTCTGAAGTTGCTTTGCCCGCTCCCTCCAAAAAAAAGCCTATAAGGCTTGAGTGTCGATGTAAAAAGTTTTGATGAAATGCTTAAAAGAAGTTACATTCTCTTTTGGAATTTCCTAGTTTCTATTCCATTTTTCCATCTACTGATGGTAGTTTTATTCCATTCATCCCTGGTGTTTATTTGTATCTTTGATCTTTTCTTTTTGTTATTAAATAAGTTCACAAAGTCCAATATGTTTGTGTATTTACCATATTCTTTTTATCATTTCATGCCTGATCTAGTTTGACTTTGATGGCAAAAATTATCCCATTAGTTTGCTTTTTTTTCTTCCTAATATACACAAATTTGAAAGTTTTTATTTTATTTTATTTATTTTGTTTTGCAAATAATATGAAAGTTTAATGTTCGTGTCTTCTGATTTGATATACAGTTGACACAGTATCAGTTCTGGATTTTTTTTAAAGCATGGTAATTTGTTAATGGAATGAATAATTTAAGTACATTCTTTTGTGACATTATTGACTATTTTATATTGCTGAGTGTGATTTGCTCTGTCTTCCTTACTTTGTGTTGTACTAATTATACCCACTTCCAGATGCATGTCATAATTATTTTGATGTCGAATATCTTCTGTTTGGTTGTGCAGGCATTTGTCCTCAAATACCTTATCTTCTTCCGGAAGGAACTAGGTAAAGTTGCCCCAAACATGCCACAGAATTTGGGTTCAAGCAGAATGTCTAAAAGTGATTGTGTTACATCAAATAGTTTTGCTTCTCTTACTGAAGATGGAAAAGCGAGGTGATTAATCATTGCAAAGTAGTTTAAGAAGATCCACTTTGACATAATATGCCTTAGTATTGTGTTTCTGTGACAAGAAAAAAAAAAATGAACTTAATATTCTTTTAAATTATACATTTCATAGTTTTATTGCTCCATAGTTCTTGCGAGGTGTCAGCCCCTTGAGAATGTCAGAACCCCTACATTTTTGCAGTGTTTGGATAGCGCATTTCAGTCTCAAATAGACACACATTCATTGTTTGGTTCTCTTTAGTTCTGGTTACACACGTAAGATAGTTCTGATTATGATCAGTGAAAGAAGAGTAATTGCTGGTACTGCACTTGTAGGAGGGGTTTGTGTGTGTTCGAATAAAATTATGTATATATTTTTTAACTCGGTAATTTAGGTGCGTCAAGCTAAACCTAGTATTTAGACATCTTTTTTTTTTTTTTAATTTATTTTTATTTTTTTTATGTTTTTGGTAGGGAGACAAATCAACTTTGTAATAAGTAAAAAGCACTGTGTTCTTTAATTTTAATAATTAATCAACCTTTCATGCACTTGCTCCCAGTGGGAAAACTGTTTCTCATGTTTGTAGACCATTGTTTAGTTGCATCTTATGTTTTAAGTCTGAATTAACCGTGCACCAGCTTACAAGAGCTTACAAATGAAGTATGTAATTTAAAACTGAAAGATAAATAAATGAGTAAAAGCCTTGTAATAAACAAGAAGCCTTGCATGCATTCTCTTTAATTTTAAAATTCATTTGTCACTAAATGCACTTGCTTAAGGTGGGAAAAATGTCTAGTCATGACTATGGTGCATTGTTCTTTTGCAACTATACATATTCGTAGAGGTTATTCCGTTTATCAAAAAATAAATAAAATAAAGTTATTCTTGATTGTGCGGCCAGTAGTTTTTGTTCACTGATCCTCATGTGTTGTTCTGGACCTCTGGTTTGCTTGTCAGCCCAACACTAATCACTTGCGTTTTTAACCCATTCACTTTTGAACCAATTTTTATATTTTTGATATTGAGATGGTTGGTGACAAAATTTTCTTCTAAGTCAAACTATGTTAATTCTTCTTTTCTTGCAGTTCTTATGTTGAATCTTGCTGCAATCTCAATTAACTTTAAAGGCTGTTTATTATTGTGAATTAGTGATAATCTCCGTTAGGTGGAAAGTAAAGTTGGTTCATGTTGGGGATTTTTATGGTGGTTTTATAATTGATTGATCGTTTGATGTTTTGCCTGGTTGAAGTGCTTGTTGACACTTCTTTTAAATTTTTTTTGCAGAGCCCTGGTTATAAGTATGGGTGAGATATTGTTTTTATGTGGAAATAACAAAAGGGCTGTGATTGCAACTTTAAGTGTTCTTGGCCAAGAGATTGTGGAGTCTGAAGACGGTCCTAAGGATGAGGTAGGTTGCACATAGGTCAACATTGAAGAGATGTTGGGCATTTTGGTTGGGAATCCGGTTGAAATGGATAATTCATGATTGCAAATTGCTTTGTTTCTCTTATTCTTCTGCATGTTCTATTTTGCTGAGGATGGTTGATGTTATTTCTCACAGATTATTGCAAAAGCGCTCGAAGATCTTTCAATCGAATCAGCTTCTGATTTGCAGAAACATTTAAGAGTTAACACATACACTTCACAGGCTAGTGCATTTCAGAGGCTTGAAACAATGATTCCTGTCTTTCGAAGTCGCATGGGAGCTATGCTATTCCTTATTTCTGCTTTACTTTCTCGAGGGCTGGTAAGCTTGTTATTCTGAAGAATTCTCTTTTCAGCTATTTGCTTTACCAATTTTATCACAAATTTCTAATGACGGTATGCCTGATTTTATTTCCTAAAGGCAAGAGATGAGCATACTGCCAATCAAATACTAAACCTTGCTATGCACAAGTATGCTCAACTGTGCAAATATTTTGGATATCGTGTCAACTAATCAATTGCTACGGCCTTGTTTGGTTACACTGTCATTTCTTGCCTTTTGTTTTTAAAAATAAAAAAGTGATGAAATTAAAGTGTGTTTGGTAGGTTTGATTTCTTTTTTGCTTTCAGAAACAATTTCCAAATTTTCAAAATTTGTGGAAAAATAAATTTAAGTTTCCACAAATTTTCAAAAATTCTGAGAACTTGTTTCTAAAATTCTCATACCATGGCCCCTTCACCAAATCACCGCCATAATTGCTCCAACTCCACTACTACCACAACTATCCACCACCACTCACCAGTAATACTACCTCATGAGTGTTGGTGATTGTGTCTATTAGTCATTTAGTCGTGAGGACTCTTGTGCTTTAAATGAGTAATGGATAGGAATTAATTCTTCTTTTTATGACTTATGGGTTATAGTCGGAAATGTATTCCTATACTAATGATGGCATAGTGGTAGATTATGTTAATTTACTTGTACTAATTGCATAATAGGTAGATTTGTGTTTGCTATGGCATTATTGAATCATTTTGAAGCTGCATGTATAGACGTTAGAATAGTGTGAAATAATTTGGGCTTTTTTGAAGCTGTGCTAGTGCTAGGGAGGACACAGTTAAGGTGTATGTCAATATTTTCTAATTTTCTGTAATGTGTAGTAGTTCTGCCATGTGTTCATGAAGTTTCAGTCCTCTAGTGTAAGCATGAATTATGCAAAGAAGGGAGGAAACCAAGGTACCACTCAAGTGCTCATGTTGCCTAAAAAGTTCATTACCTTGACAAGTGTTCTTGCAGTGTATAGTTTGGCTAGTAAGACCAAAAATTTTCAGAGATTCTGCCACCTCTGCCTTTACTACCACCAACCTGTCACTGCTGCCGCCGCCACCACCCATTGCCACCGCCACCACTGCTGCCGCTGCCTACCCCCAGTCTCCACTGTCGCTGGCACTTTCACCAACAACTACTACCATTCCATTGCAATTATTAACAAAATCCATCATCGCAACAACTGCCACTGCTTCCACCACCAGCCACCACCGTTGTCATTATATCACCATTTTCAATACATTTAATCACTATGACACTATCACCACTTCTACTGTCACCACCTACTGTTGCCATTACTGTCATCACCGCCATTGTTATATTATTTTGATGTTGACTTCAATTCCAAATCCAAGATAATTTTGAACGAACAATGGAATTTAAATCTAATATATTTCCATATCTGAAATGTGTAATTCTTTATTTCGGAAATCTATGGACCAAATCCAATTTCTTGAACTGAATGCACTGGGGAATTTATGCATCACTTTTTAAAGTTTGTTTGATTTTTATAGTGGACTATCATGGCCAATTGAATGTTGAAGTTTTATGCACCAGCTGCTCTTTTTCTTAACTTCTCAGCATGTCATTTCCATGTTACTAATGGTTTTAAAATTTTTCTGTTATAGGACTCTGTTCAAGCTGACAGGGATGATCCAACCCTACCTTTAGTCACTGCACCATTTGGACATGCTTCACAGGTATGTACCCAGTACCCACAGATCATTGAAGTATTCATTTCTCTCATTTTGTGCTTCAATAAATGATCCCTATGATTGCTCTCCCTTGTGAATCCTTACATTGTGATGGATTATATAATGTGTCCTACTTTTGAATTTTATGGAACAGGAAATTGTAAACCTACTGCTCTGCGGGCAGGCTGTCCCGAATGTGTTTGATGGGGGGATGGATTTAGGCAGCAACATGTTTCTGAAGGGCATACCCTCTACTGTGGAAGTTGGATTCCTTACTCTGCTTGAGTATCTGAGTTACTGTAAGGTTGGCCAGTATCTGAAATGCCCAAAATGGCCAATATGGGTCGTTGGAAGTGAATCCCATTATACAGTTCTATTTGCTATTGATACCAGTGTTCAAGATGAGAATGAACTGGAAAAGAGAGAATTGCAGATTCGGAAAGCTTTTGACATGCAAGACCAGAGTGGAGGCGGCGGCTTTATCAGTGTGGAAGGGTTCCATCAAGTCCTCAGGGAAACAAGAATCAACCTTCCACCAGAGAAGCTTGATCACCTTTGCAGCACAGGCTTTATTGTATGGAGTGAGTTTTGGCAAATTCTTTTGGATTTAGACAAGAGCTCGGGAGGTTTAAAGGATTCAACTGGATTGATGGGTAAGAAGGTGTTTGATCTTTACCATTTTAATGGGATTGCAAAATCAGTTTTAAATGGAAGTCAAGCAACCTCTGGGGGTGAGACTCCAGCGCAACGGCCTCGGCTTACAAAATTGAGAGTTTCAGTTCCACCCAGGTGGACTCCTGAGGAATTCATGGCAGGTGTGGCAGTGCCTTCTGGTTCAACTGGCAATGATTCGAGTGGGAAAGATGCTGTTGAAGTGGCCAAACCCGAGCCGTCTCAGCATGCACCGTTAGTGGACTGCATTCGAACGCGCTGGCCTCGTGCCATTTGCAATTGGGTGGGGGATTCTCCTAGTATAGTCTGAGTGGCGTGTTAATCTTATCTGGGATTGTCTTTCCTGCTCTTCTTGTTTAAGAGGAGAGAAAAAAATTGGAACGCAAAGTGCAGATGAAGTGGTCAAAAGATGGGCTCCTTTGATTTGAAGTGATAACTTTGGGCAAATGAAGAGAGTATGTTCTGGTACTTTTCATCTGTCTTATATATACTGGCGTCGCCATTTTCTTACTGTGTATTGTTGTAACTTCCCATTCTAATTCGATTTTGATCTGTCAATTATTAAAAGGAAGGAAAGGGATTTCATGATAATAGTCACCAACCCAATGCGTAGAATTCATTCTGTTTAGTCTTTGTTGTTGATTGGAGAGGTTTTTCCAAGTCTACAGAAGGTCATCAATAAACACAAGCAACTATCTTCTGCCTTTTCTGTTGTTTAGGAAAGTTTTTCAGGTCTTGGTAAGGTTCTTAATATACATCACATTTGTTTTTGTGCATTAAAATTGTTATAGTAAAGCTCTTTGTTTAATTGTCTACATGGTGGTCTTCTGCTTACTGCAAGAGAGTTCCTTTTTGTTTTTTTCCTGGGCCAATGTAGGTTATCGTGGGCCTACTCCTGCAAGGTTTGAGCCTAGACTAAACCAATAGGATGAACAAAATTACTTGCAAATCCCGTACTAGGGCTGCAAATGAGCCAAGCCGAGCGTTGAGTTGCTCAAGCTTGACTTAGTCAAAAGCTTGATTACTTAAATTCAAGTCGAGCTTGAGTCTAAGCTAAACGAGTTGAGCTTTGATATGTTTTAGCTTGACATGTTTATTATCGGGCTTGTTCGCGAGCTGTTCAAGAATGGCTTAATTGTTCACGAATGGCTTAATTAATTTGCAACTCTAAATTGTAATAAGGGAAGGTTAAAAATTAATATAGAAAGCTTAAAAAAGTGGCTTATATATATACTTTGTTTATATTGGAAATAAAAAATTTAAGCTTAAAAAAGAGTCATGAATATATTGAGCTTATTCAAGCCTTAATGATAAATTTTTTTCTAAGTATAAAAACACATTTTTTCATGAGTTTTTTCACAAGCCTACAAATGAACTTGTTCGCGAGCTGAGTCTAGATGTGCTTGAGCTTGGCTTATTTATTAAACGAGCCTACATTTTAGGCTTGAGCTTAACTTATTTAGTAAATAAACAAATTCGGACGAACCCTTATCGAACATGTTTGCAAGTAGCTCACGAATAACTTGGTTCATTTGTAACCCTCCCTGTACAATACGATAATCAAGGTGTCAAAGTTCATTTTTCGGATCTACACTTCATGAAATATGATTTTTTGCTGCTTGAGTTATCTTAGCGGATTGTGAGAGGAAGATTCCTCCCTCTACTCTTCAATCTTTTTTTCTAACCTTTTTTTATTTTTCATTTTTTATTCTTTTTGGTGGTTGTCAAAACATACTCTTATTGGCCCTTCATAATTAATATTCTATATATTTAGTAATGGACTATAATTAATACGGACATTTGGTCCAGTACTGAATTTATGTTGGATTTTTAAAAAGCATGATGTCAAATTTGGAAATAATTTAAATTCTAGAGGTGATTGAAAAATGTTTGGGAATAATAGAAATGACCTTATCAGCATATGTTTACTCTAGTTAAAGTAAGCACAAAGTTAATAGATAATTGTGGGATACGTATTTTGAAAATTTGACCGTCATATTAGATATTATATTTTTGCATGTCATATATGCCAAAATTCACAGTGAGATCTAATGATTGGTTTTTCAAAAATGTCATTGTAGAAAAAAATGCGATAATTTTTTAGTGGTCATAGTTTTTCATATTCTGTATTTTAAGATGTTGACATTGGATCATACGATTTTTGGCATGCCTGTCATCATAAAAAGAGTATCTAATTTGACAGTCGATTTTTCAAAATTTATATCCTATAATACATATCTAATCCGATAGTCAGTTTCAGGCAAAAAAATCAAAGGATAGAATGATGAAAAGTCTCACAAATCAAAATTATATAATAATTTTCTACGTATGCATATAATCTTATGTGAGATCTTGGACTTTTAGTTAATGTGGTATAGGTATTTTGAAAACCGACTGTTGGATTAGATATTCTTCTTGCACATGTCATGCGTGCCAAAAATCACATACTGTGAAAAATTATGGCAGTTTCACTATTGGATATTGTCACAGTTTTTCAAAATTTGTATTTTAGAAATCAACTGTCAGATAACTGTGATATTTACCATACATGATGACATTTATAAAAAAGAGTATCTAATTCAACGGTCAATTTTTTAAAATATCCATCCCATAATGGTTGAAAACTTAGACGCTCATATAAATTTATATGTGTACATACTTATAAGAAAAGAACTCATCAAAACTATGGGGATCAATATGTTCAAACTATAATTTTCATCAAAACTATTGGGATCAATGTGTTCGAATAGAAATTATAGGGGAAATTACAGTTTGCCCCCTTGAACTATAGGCTATTTTTATATTGATCAACTTGGTATCGATTGAAGCAATATGCCCCTAGACTATCAAACGTTATATTTATGACTAGTTGACCATTTTACCCCTTTTGTCTTATATTCATTTAAAAAAATAAAAGAAAATATAAAATATCTTATATTCATATCTCTGTCTCTCTCTACACGGATATCCCTAAGATATGATCTCCATGTTTTTTTTTTCTTAGTTGATATTGTTATGTGGAAAAAACCATATTAGATTCATTGATTTTTTACTAACTTGGGAAAAAAACCAATTCAGATTCATGGATTTTGTTAAACCCGATTTTAATCTCGGCAATGGAGGGGCTTGTGGAGGACGAGGAGAGAGACAAAGGTGAGGAAGAGGAGATGGTTTCATCGGCAAACTCTCTCTCTCTCTCTCTCTCTCTCTATATATATATATATATATATATATATATATGGAGGTGTGGTTTTGCAAGCTATCTCTTTCTTTCTTTCTATATGTATATGTATTGATGCATATGGGGTATGGTTTTGAAAGCTCTCTCTCTTTCTCTCTCTATACCTATATGTATGTATGTATATGGGGTATAGTTTTGCAAGTTATCTCTCTTTCTCTCTTTATATGTATGTATAAGGGGGTATGGTTTTGCAAACCATCTCTCTCTCTCTCTATATGTATATAGGGGTGTGGTCTTGTAAGTTAACTCTCTCTCTCTCTCTCTCTCTATGTGTATATGTATGCATGTATATTGGTTATATATATATATATATATATATATATATATATATATATATATATTTAAACAATGAAAGATATTTGAATTTTACTATATAAAAAAAAAAAAAAAAAAAAAAAAAAAAAAACCAAGAAGGGCTTATTTGTCAAAAAAGTGACGAAATTAGTGACTAATGGAAGAGGGCAATTTGTTACATTAAAATAGTTTAGGACACATTGCTTCAATCAATACCATAGGGGGAAATTTAAAAACGGCCTATAGTTCGGGGGACAAAGTGTAAATTTTCCAAAATTATAAGGATATAAGTATAAATCAGTAATAGTTGAGGGTCAAACTATAATTATTTTTTAAAAAAATTATGGTTAATGAGTATTCGGATTTACATTTACTGCTTAGACAGTAAAACTCAGTAGGTGCTGAGTAACTACAGGATGAGTGACACGTCACTCGGGGGAGCAAATCGAGTGGCTGGGAGGGCGTGCGGAGCAAAATGCCGAAGTAAGGGTTGTTTTGTGCTGCCAAACATGACGTTAGTAGCGTAAACCCAAAACCCTTCACCCTCTCTAATCCCAAACTCCGTTTAACAACATGTTTGGATTGAGAGTTAGAGAGAAGAGGAGAAACTTCATTGGTTTCTCTCCATTTATTTCGTTTGGCTAGCCAATATGAGAGAGAAAGGAAGGAAAGGGGGGAGAGAAAGAGGAGAGAAAGGGGAGGGAAAGAAGAGCAGATTTCTTTCACTCCAAATCAGGGAGATTTGAAGAGAAGAGAAAAAAATGAGGCTAGGGTCTTACCAATTTACTGTTTTGCCCATACAATTTTTTCATAATCCTAATTATACCCATATTCATATAAACTCACATGATAATTTTTTTTTTTTTTTTTTAAATGAGAAGAACTATTGTGAGAGTCATTGATGGCTTCCAAAATAAATTTTTTACATAAGCTTAGTATTAATATTTTAGAGTAAAGCTTGTATCATTTTTATGTATTAGAGTAAGTAAGGGCAATATTGGAATTTAAACCTTACAATTTTCTCTTCTCTTCTCTCATGAAAGCTATTCAAAGAGAATGGAAAGAAAGTTACCCTTATTTATCCAAACATGG
The DNA here is from genome assembly GCA_017140935.1 of Hamamelis virginiana. Lineage (NCBI taxonomy): Eukaryota > Viridiplantae > Streptophyta > Magnoliopsida > Saxifragales > Hamamelidaceae > Hamamelis > Hamamelis virginiana. The sequence goes on from JAESVK010000165.1 coordinate 1,398,457, forward strand.
TGGATAGGGGTGTGCAAAAATCCGTCCAACCCGCTGGACCCAACCCCATCCGCAATCCGCGGTTACGATGGTTAGGCGGGTTGGGTTGGGTGGATTTGATGAATTTTTGGCGGGTTGGGTCGGTTGGCGGGTATAGAGGTGATAACCCGCCTTAAACCCGCCACCACCCGCCAAATAATTATATATAAATAAATAATATATTTATATAAAATATATTTCATTACTACATTAAATTTTCCCTTAATTGGATATGCTTGCAAGTTAGTGTTTTTTATTTCTTTAGAGATGTTTATGATGATAGTTTGAATATGCACTTATTTGATTTGATATTCTTTCAATTTTGAATGTGAAACCATATGTTAGTTTGTAAGATTTTTTAATAATAATAAACCTTTATTATTATGTATCTAGCTAGTTAGTAGCTTCTATTGTTGAAGGGCAATTTATTTTAGCACTTTAGTTTATTACTATTGGAAGAATTATTTGGATTATAGTTTAATTACTAAATAACACAGTATTGCATTGTTATATACGAATTTGAGATGTTTTTGCTTGTTAAATTTTTTTTAAGAACTCTAGGTGTTTATAAAAAAAAAAAAATAGTAATGCTTCACCCGCTCAATTCGCCCAACCCGCTGGTTGAAAGCCGCCGTATATTTAACCAATCTGCTGGTTATTAAGGTTGGCGGGTTGGTTTGCGGGTGGGAGAATTAACCACCTGCCAAGGGCGGGTTGGTTGGCGGCTTTACCCTCCATCCGCCCTCACCCGACCCGCGCGTACTCCAAATGGTGGATTTAACTTTCTTTTTCTCTTCTCCTATAATGAGATTCTCTTATCTTCTCCCCACTTCTCTTAATCCAAACATAGCCTAAAAGTCATGAAACCATATGAAAATAACTCTCTCTCTCTCTAACCCCATCTCCCGTTCCTCCTTTTCCTCTTCCTACATTCCTACATCATCGTCCCCAGCTTCAATTTCGACTTAGACCCAAGAATAAAGGCGATTTGTGGAGTAGTCAGCAGCTACTGTAGGAAACTTTATTAATATAATCCTATTTTCTAGCTTTACAATTTTAATGGGTATCAACTTGAATGAGAAATTGTTTTTAAAAATCAGAGAGGGTTTTGGGTTTTGGGTTTTTGTAGTCAGTAGCTGCACTACGAAGAGGAGCGGATGAGGGCATTCAGCTTCGACAATTGACTCCGATGAGTTTTTTTTTTCTTCTTCTTTTCTTCTACTCGGTTTTCCTCATCTATGGGCAAGTTTTTCTTTTTTCCTTCTCTTCTTCTTCTTAGAACATCTCCAATGCAAAAGTACCATTTGAGTTGCCAAAGCTAAAATTTGGCACTCCTAAGAGCATCTCCAACGGGAGAGGCATATTCATGCTGTTAGGCAAAATGCCTACCGAAACTGAAAATATGGCGCTCCAACGAGAGAGGCAAATGAAGAGGCAAAATGCTTCATTCCCATTTCAATCGGCAAATTTGCCGAGAGATGGAGGAGAGAGAGAACTCTCGCCATATCAGCCACGTATGCAAAAAGTGATTTTTTGAATTCTCAAACGGCTCTTTCTCAACGGATCTCTCAACGGAAATATGCTCAGCCACACATTGTCTATAAAATCAAAAGCTCACATACCTGATGAGCACCCAAAGCAGATTTGAAGCTTCAATCACCTAGATTTCCAACTGTACAAAACACCGTCTTCCACACCGGATTTGTCGAAACTGTGTGGTCCTCCTTCATCCTCACCAGATTTGAAGAAAAATTATCCGATCATCAATTGAAAAAAAAGGTAAGTAATTTGAGTTTGAAAAATGGGGTTCTGGTATATCCACACATGGAGAAGACGAAGGAAAAAAAATGGATTTTGGGTATCATCTGGTTCGAGAAGAAAAAATATGGGTTTATTGGGTATCGTGTGGTTGGAGAAGATGAAGAAAAAAATGGGTAAAAGCTGAAAGGGTTTGGAGCCTGAACAGAGAAGACGGTGATGGGTTTTCATTTTTGGGTCTTCCTCTGCCCTTTGGTTTTATCCAAATGGGAAAGGAAAGCTTTATTTAGTTTATATTAAAATATTCCCTTATGTTCACATACCAGGCGTGTTTATCTTCAATTGTTTAACTTTTTTTTTTTCCAATAATCAATTTACTTGTCTTTCATTTAATTTAAGTCTTTTTTTTTCATATATACATAACATGATATTTATTTATTCTAAATTATTAACTTGTATTTATAATTTTGAACAATTGACCATTGGATTTGATGAACTGCTTATTAATTTCATATTTGTCAAAAATCACAGTTATCCAACGGTTAGTTTCTAATATATGTCACTGTGAAAAATTGTGACATTTTTTGTTCTTCAAAATATCACCGTTTTTTCCTAGTTAGTTTTTTCATAAACCGACCGTTGGATCACTGTGATTTTTGATAAACATGAAATTGATAAGCAATTCATATAATCCAACGGTCAATTTTTCAAAATATGCACTGCATTTGTCCTAATTGAGGTCAAGTTGCGTAAGGTGCACCTTATAATTAATATAAGGACTGTGCATTGAATATTATGTTTATTGTTGCTAATTTTTATTTTCTATTTTCATGTGCTGATGGATTCTAAAAATAATCAATATTTCACTAGTCTCTTAAGCGGTGATGTGGTTTTTGATGATAACTTTTGTGGCGAAAGTGTTAACAATGCCAACCAAAATTCTAATGAACCGGAATTGTCAGCCCAAATCCCTACTGAAATGAGAACTGCAACAAAGAAATCACAACGAAAGGCCAACTTCTCAATTGCAGAGGATATTCTTCTCATATCTGCATATCTCAACACAGGCTTTAATGCGATCACCGGTACTGATCGTAGTAAGAAATATTATTGGAAACAAATATATGACCTTTTTGTGGCAAATCAAAAAATTGACTATCGTCGTACCCAAACATCTCTTTCGAATCAATGGTGTACAATTAACCATGACGTGAGTAAGTTTATTGGGTGTCATGCAAAAATTCAAAAAATGAGACAAAGTGGATTTACCGAACAAAACAAGGTATTAATAATTTTGAAATTCACATAGTTGGATATGTTTTGAATTTATTATATTTATATATTTTTTTTAGATACTAAATAATGGTTTTCTATAATTGTTCAGGTTGTACAAGCAAAAGAAATATGCCACGAGGAAACCGGAAAAGTATTTGTGTTGGATCATTGTTGGGAAATACTGAAGGACCACCCTAAATGGAGAAGTGGTGTTTTCAACAAAAAGTCAAAAAGTACGAACGACGCCAGTCCAGCTTCCTCATTTCCCATGAGTCCAGAGTCAATAAATTTAGAGGCAGATAATGTATCCCTCAATGAAATGCCACTTGGCAGAAAGGCCTCAAAACAACAGTTAATAAATCAAAAAGCAAGAGAAAGTAGTGGAAACACCCAAAGCCCATCTTCATTAATTTTGGATCAATATAGGGAAGAAATGTTATCAGTAGAACGTGAGAAAAATGAACACCGTCAAAAGATGCTAGCGTACCAAGAAGAATTGCTTCAAGTTGAGAAAGGAAAAGTACGCCTACAAAAAATACAAGAAGATGAGTGAATTATGAAGATTGATACTTCTAGCATGGATCCCGGAATGGCAGCATTTTATAATAAATTGAAGATGGATATTGTTAGAAGAAGTATGGAATAGCAACAGTTAATTGTTTTAGTATTTCAAATCTTTTAAAATGTTTAATGTGTTGTTCTTTTATAAGACTTAAGTGTTATTTAATATGGCATTATTTTCCTTTTAGCAGCAGTTAATTTTTTTTAAGGGAAGACAACATACAGATTTAGCACAACAAAAACATGTTACATTTTTCTTAGTGAAAATACAAATAAAACATGGGAAGCACAACAACACAACAAACTGAAGAAATAGAAAATAAAAAAGAAAATGAACCTGATACAAGCATGCTGAAAGTAAACATAAACCCTAAAAAAAATAAATAAAAGGGATAGAATTTCCTAATGGCTCCATGCCATTTCCATAAGTGTTCAACTAAATCTTCCTGGAGTTGATTATGGACTTGGGTGTCTCTAATGCGATGATATGTTTCAATGAAATTTACTAATTCTGATGTACGCTCATGTGACACTGATACAGGCTCGCCAGGAAAATCATAAGGCATATCAGTGTCACCGGTATCTTCCTCATCCTCAATAATCATATTATGCATTATTATGCACGCTGTCATGATATCGTGAAGTGTTTCTTCATCCCAAAAACAGGCAGGCCCACGAATGATTTGAAAACGTGCTTGGAGCACCCCGAATGCTCGCTCCACATCTTTCCTTGCAGCCTTATAAGAATCTTTAAAAAATTGCTTCATGTGTCCCTGTGGACATGGGATTGATTTTACAAACATTGACCATTTAGGATATATACCAGCAGCTAAGTAATACCCCTTTGTATAATCGTGCTCGTTAATTATATAGTTGACTGGAGGAAAATGTCCTTTAGCAAGTTCACCAAAAATAAGAGATCAGTCTAGCACATTAATATCATTAGGTGATCCAGGCATCCCAAAAAAAGCATGCCATATCCAAAGATTTTTAGAAGCCACGGCTTCTAAAATAATAGTTGGTTCGTGGATGTGACCAGTGTACATCCCTTGCCACGCAGTTGGACAGTTCTTCCATTTCCAATGCATACAGTCAATACTTCCCAACATTCCGGGAAAGCCACGTTGTTCGCTAATAGCTAGCAATCGAGCAACATCATCACTGTTTGGTGACCTTAAGTACTGGTCACCAAACACTGCAACGACGTTTTAACAAACCTTCTCAAATTTTCAATGGCAGTGTTTTCTCCGATCCGTACGTAATCATCGACAGAATCAGCTGATGCTCTATAAGTAAGCATCCTCATTGCAGCTGTTACCTTTTGAAGGGAAGACAACCCAAGAACACCACAAGCATCTCTTCTTTGGGTGAAGTATGGACATGCAGCTTCAACTCCATTTTGAATTCGAACAAAAAGATTGCGACTCATTCGAAACCTCCTCCGAAATAAATGAGCAGGATAAATTGGTTCTGCAGCAAAATAGTCACAATAAAGTCTATCATGACCATCTGCTCTATCGCGATCAATGATATTGTGGCCTGGAACAGAACCGCGATGTCTTGTTGGCCGTCTCCCACTAGCTTGCTCCTCTTCTTCTATGAAAACGTTTGCTATCACCTCGAAATCATTACGATCGTCATCAAAAAACAAATCATATATGGAGAGGTTATTTAAAGCCATAGATAGTAGTAGAGTATTGAAATTTGAAGAGCAAGTGGAAATTGTAATGGATGAAAATGATGAAGGAAAATGATTGTATTTATAGATGAAATTTAGGCGGTCAAATTAAAAATTTTGAATTTTGAAAATTTAAATTTGAATTTTAGCAGGTTGAAAATTTGAATTTTGAATTTTGGCGGTTCTAAATTTTGAATTTTGAATTTTGAATTTAAATTTTAACCGAAAATGTTTTTGAAATTTTGAAATTCATATTTCACAACAAAATGAATTTTGAATTGGCATATGCAAATTATATTTTTGAATTTAAAATTTTGGCAAATGAAAGCAAATTTTTTTTTATTTTGAATTTTAAATTTTCCATACTTCAATTTAATTTATAACTATTAAAAATTTGTCGTTAAAATATCAATTATCGGTAAAAAATACTTTTTTTAAAATTCTGTTACAAAATATAGCCGTTTATAGCATATTCAAATTATGGTTTGACAAAAAGTCAAAATAACATTAAAATATTAATGTTAGACATTTTGCATGGTCATGGTTGGAGTGACCTTTCATTTGAATAGGCAAATTGAAGAGGCAAAATACTGTTCATGGGTTTTGGAGAGGCAAAATGGCTATTGACGGTTGGAGATGCTCTAATGGCACCAAATAGTGCCATTGCCAAATTATAACATTAAGGTGCTCTAATGCATAAGTGCCAAATTTTGGCACTTTCCATCTATTTAACATATTTACCCTCATGCTCCTAACTAGTTTCCAATTACTTTTCAAAAAAAATTTACAAGAACATTTAAAATAATTTTATTTCTCATAATGTAAAAGATTAATATTAATTATAATTAATTAATTAATTTTTTTCCTAATTTAATTATTTAATATTTGAAATTTTCAATTTAGGCATAAAATTAACTAAAAGTAGGAAACTTTTGTACACTCTTCTGAATACCATCTATCACTCACCAAAGTTACAATTTTTTTTTCAGTCCCTAATTTGACACACGGTTTGCAAAACGTAGCGTGAAATCAGTATTTTAATAAATAGACCGTTGAATTAGATATTCTGCTTATACACATTATATATACCAAAAATCACATTCATCCAACGATTATATTTTAAAAGTATCACAGTTTTTAAAAAAAACTGTAAAAATTGTGTGAAACTGTCACAGTTGGTTTTTTGAAAAATCAACCGTTAGATCAATGTAATTTTTGGCATATGTAATGTTTATAAGTAAAATATCTAAGGGTAGGGCTATATACAGCACACCTTTTACTAAAGGCAACCCATTTTCTAAGTACAACCCACCATTTGTTATTTTTACTAAAGACAACACAATAAAAATTTAATTAATATACCCATTTACTAAATACAACCTATTACATAACAGAAATACTATTAGCAACCCATATTACCCCCAATACCATATTATCCCAATACCAAACCTAAAACATATTACCCCCAATACTTTTGTTTTAGATTTGTTTGTATATTATTGGTAAACATTATATTTGGAATAAACTTACTTCAAAACATAAAAAGTAACACCATTATAGTATGATGGTGTTACAAAAAAAAACCTCTATTTCAATCAGAAAATTGAAAGAAAAAAAATGTGTTCGTGTTCGCATTCGGATTGGTACATCCGAATATGAAGCTTTAATATTCGGTAAGTTAATACCGAAAATAAAGTTTTAGTATTCGGTAAGCTAAAGCCGACTATGTAAATTTACTATTCGGCAATTACATATTTGGCATTAGCTTTAGGAAGAATGCAAACTACATTCGATTTTTTGGAGTGGAATATAGTGTTTCATATTCAGTATTGGCTTACCGAATATTAAAACTTAATATTTGGTTTTACCAGTTCGAATGCGAACACGAACATGTTTTTTTTTTTTTTTTTTTTCAATTTTTCGATCGAAATAGAGGTTTTTTTCGTTACACCATTATATTGTAATGGTTATAAAACGCTATTTTTCATGTTTTGAAGTAAGTTTATTCCAAATATGATGTTTACCAATAATATACAAACAAACCTAAAATGAAAGTGTTGGAGATAATATGTTTTAGGTTTAGAGTTGAGAGTAATGGGTTAAAAATATAATTATTTTGTATTTAGACTTAGAGAATTTATGGCATTTAAAAATTTTTGTTTTGTATAGTAATGGGTTGCCCAAAAATTAGTGGGCTGTAGTTAGAAAAAGGTAAAATAGACCCAATGAAAATTTTAAATGGGCTTACTTTAGTAAAATAATGTACTGTATATAGCCCCACCCAATGTCTAATCCAACGGCCGATTTCTTAAAATATTTATCTCACACTTGATTTTCATCCACGTGTCAAATTAAGAAAACCAACTATGTGCCAAAGAAAACTATTTATTTATTTATTTTTAATCTCTCATATTACCCGACAGATCTCTCTGTGTCTCTCTCTCTCTCTCACGCACACAGTTTCTCATATTCTCCAATTTTTTCCCATCTTCATCTTCCCCCCTCTCACACAACCCCCAGGAGCTCTCAAACCCCCTTATCACCTTTACTCTCTCTCTAACCCACGGACTGCAAACCCCTCCCCAGTTTCTCTGCAATCCTGAAAACCCATCTTCTCCACCCACGAAACCCGTAAGCCCCAAAATCACTCCTCGTCTCGCGATTTCTCTCTATCTCCTATTCTTCCGTGCCCTAATTTCTCTCAAGACAGATTTTGGCGTTGAAGCTCCAAGGTAATGGTGGGAAAAATGGTGTTGAAGCTCCAAGGTAAACAGTCTCCAAACACCCCATCACCTTTCACTTTGCTTCAATGGAGGAGGGGTTTAGTTGGGAATGGTGGGAAAAATGCTGAAATAGCAGCTGCCATTTGAAGTGCCAAATTTGGCAGCCCAAGCTGCCATTGCCAAAATTTGGCACCTCCAATGGCACACCATCGGAGCATGTTTTTTGGGTGCCAATGCCAAATTTTGGCAATGGCAGCCCATTTGCCAAATTCTGCTCTGTTCTGATCCATCTATATATACACACACACAGACACACACACGCAGACACAGACATAAATTTATATGCTCTTAACTATCACAGAGTTCAGGCCTTATACAGTTTGATT
>JAESVK010000165.1:1406865-1424027 GCA_017140935.1 Hamamelis virginiana
TATATGCTCTTAACTATCACAGAGTTCAGGCCTTATACAGTTTGATTTTCCTTTGCTATGAAACTTGTCTATAATAATTCTCGCAAAATGTTGACTTTGTACTCCTTTTGAAAGGTATCAGGAATTTGCATTTTGTGAAGATTTCGGACTTAAAAGAAAAGATACTTGGATTCATATGATGAGACTAAAATTTCATTTACTTCAGTCCATAGCGATTTAGGAAAATTCCTGCACTTTTGTGTTCTTTGAAGAAACCCATTTTCTGTTGAACAATTTTACAATTTTCATTGATTTCCACAGCAAACAACCACAAATTACTCTTTCCTGGGGTGTATTTTATTGGTTTTCTTATGTCAATTCTGTGAGAATGTTGAATTTGCTATTATTTCTTCTCTTCATAGTTCCTTGTTTGTTTTTTTTGTTTTTTTTTTCTCACAGGACCAACTTTTTGCTAGGAGACAGAAGTTATATACGTAGAGAAGTACAAATGGTTATTAACATATTTCTCAAAAAGCTATATTACTCCAATACTAGATTCTACACTCCACCCTTGCTACCTCTCATTCGAAACTTCTCTCTTTGGTCAATGAAGAAGGACCCAGATCTTGAATCGGCTCTCTCTCGAAATCGTCGATGGATAGTCAATAATCAGATCAAGAACATTATCCTTCGGTGCCCTGAACAGGTGGCATCGGTTAAATTTCTGCAGAAAAAGTTTAAGACTCTTGATCTTCAAGGCAAAGCCCTCAATTGGTTGAAAAAATACCCCTGTTGCTTTGAAGTCTATCGTGAGAACGATGAGTATTATTGTCGACTAACAAAGAGGATGATGTTTTTGGTGGATGAGGAAGAATCCACAAAAGATATGCAGGAACCTGTACTTGTAGAGCGATTAGCCAAGTTGTTAATGATGAGCTTGAATAAAAGACTTAATGTCCTGAAACTTAATGAATTGAAGCGGAATTTTGGATTTCCGGATGATTATTTGATTAGAATTATACCCAAGCATCCGGAAATGTTTCGAGTTGTTAATTATAGTGGGAGACGGAGTTCGATGGAGATTGAACTTATATCATGGAACCCGAATTTAGCAGTTTCTGCAATTGAAGCCTCAGCTCACAAGCAGGATTCCGAGCTGGGCTTTAAATGTTCGTTGCCTTCAACTTGGGTGAAATCATGGGAAAGGTTTTGTGAATTTAATATGACTCCTTATATTTCACCTTACTTAGATCCGAGAAGTTTAGTGGAGGGATCAAAGGAGATGGAGAAGAGGACAGTGGGTTTAGTGCACGAGTTGCTGTCATTGACCCTGTGGAAGAAAGTGTCAATTGTGAAGCTAGGTCATTTCAAGAGAGAGTTTGGTTTACCAGAGAAATTGAACGTTTTGCTGCTCAAACATCCTGGCATATTCTATGTTTCAAATAAATATCAGATTTATACAGTTCTTCTTAGGGAAGGATATATTGGGTCAGAACTGATTGGTAGGGATCCACTTGTTGTTGTGAAGGAGAAATTTGGGGAATTGATGCAGGAGGGGCTTCATGAATATAATCAGAGGCACTATCTTGTGAATTTAGAAAAGAAGAAGAGGAAAGGCCTGGTTGCAGGAAGATCAGAGAAAAGAAAGGATAGAAGCAGCGAGTTGTGTGAACAAGAAGATCATGGTGGGAAGCTGGGAGGCTTATTTGACCCAGAAGAAAGAAAACGATTTTACAAAGTTCTCTTTGATGACAGTTCCCCATAAGATTGAATTGTGGTATGCTGTATGCTATACTATCAACCTTCTGCATTCATTTACCCTTGGGTTTACAGATGAACATTTCTTCACAAGTTATTTATGACTCAAATATTCTTGTTGCATTTTTGTTGTTACTGGTTGGCAATCTTTTTCCAAGATGGTAGTTTTTTAATATTTTCTATGGTGTAAATTGTGGACTGTATATTTTGGACTATCGATGAGTTTAGGATGACTTAAACTGCCACTCTTTAATTATAAAATGTGCTTCAACCACATTGTTAGAAACTGAGTGTCACCTGGGTTGTGAAGTTGGTTAGGCATTAGAAAAGTATGGTCTTGTCCAGAATCCAGATCATAGACCACCAGATTTCTGAAGTTTTTAGGGGTGGAGTTTATGAATACCCCTGGATTGTCAGGGTATTTTTTATTTTTTGCATTGATTTGGATAGAGAATTTTGGTGATCTAAACTGAAGGAAATCATCTCCCCAGCCCCATCCCGTCCCACTAACCACAATCCCCCTCCACTCCCCACCTCCCTAAAAAATTTAAAAAAAAAATATTATGAAGGGGAATGTTGTGTTTCTTTTTCCTTCTCTCTCTCTCTCTGTCTCTCAGTTTATAATCCTTTGAACTTAACCATCCTTATGAAATTAGTAAATTTGTTTTTAGTTGTGGGTTATTTGGTGGTTGGGGGGGGGGGGGCGGTTTTGCAAAAATCAATCTTATCACCCTCAAAATTGTGTTGAGGATGTGTCAGTCATTCTTTTATAAAAGGAATGCTGGTGTTTTTTTGGGTTTCCCATTCACATTTTTCTCCTTGTTTCACCATTTGTGGAGGATAAATACTTTGTCAACATCCTGGCGGCTCTCAAGTCAGCACACCAAATTTTTTGGTTTTGGCTTTCTAGATATCTGCATTGTCTATGCATCATTTTATATGATACAGATTCTTATGATAGAATTATGAGCTTATAACATGGTTAATGCTGCTATTCTCATTTTTTCTGAGGGAAATGTTGAAACTAGAGATCTCCAAAGTTGTGGCTGTTGACAATCTTGGGCAGTAGACTTTCAACAAGGCAATATGAGTTCGTGACTTCAATCAGAAATTTAATGCCCAGATAAAAACAAAATTCATAATATACTGTTTTTCTTGCATCCCCCTTGAAGTGAACTTATGAGTTAAATAATCTGTGCTCTTTTCTATTCCTTATTTTTATTGTATTTTACTTGATGGTATTCTTTACAGACAACAACTATACTTTTCTATCACCTTATTATGGTAAATATTGTACTACAATATTGGTGATTATCATTAGGAGTTATTTTGGGATACATTTGGGAACCTGGATTTGAATGGTATGGATTTGGATTTGGGGGTCCAAATCCAAATAATTTGTTTGCATAAATGATAATTATATGGATTTGGATTTTGGAACCCAAAATTTGAGGATTTCAAATGACACCGGTATAGGTGTTATTTGCCACATCCATCCATCAAGGTCTCTCACTATGAAGTCTTGACGATGGACATGTGACCCTTGACCCTCTCAGCTGACCAATCTCATATACACAGTTTCCTCCCTCATGACACTCTCCTCTCCTTTACGACCTAGCTCTCTCTCTCTCTCTCTCCCTCCCTCTCTCTCTCTCTCTGTTTACATTCTCTCTACACGATCTTTCATGATTTTTGCTTCCAATACTCTAATCTTAACCCTATTTCTGGTTCAATATTGTAGATTTTTCTCTAGCAAAGGTTTGCTTCTGATTTGACCAAGAAATTATAAGTGTTGAATTTTATTTGAAAGCTAAAGGTTTGTTAAAGTTGGCCTTTTTTTTTTTTTTTTCCCCTTCATTCTTTTGAGTTATATTTGTTGAAATATTTCTTTCTTATAACATTTGAACCTTCAATAACTCTTGATTCTTTGAATTTTGATTGGATTTGTAATATTTATGTTTTTATGTTATAATTTTGTTTTGTTAAATTATGAGCTTTTCTTTTGATGATGCATGCTAATTGTTTGATGAAATAGATCTAAGAAATGGGATTGAGAAATTGGATGAAATTAGAAATCGAAAAGATTATGAATCCTGATTTTTTTTTTCCATACAAGTAAATATGAAGAAGCAACAAGAAGAGTAAAAACAATTAGGAATTGGATGAAGATCCCTTCCTTTTTGTGCATAAAATAGGCTTTGGTTGACTACTGGTTTAGTGGTTTTTAGTTTTTACGCTGCTAAATGTTTTCATGGGATCTTGTTAATGCACAATTGAACTCAAGGGTTTTTTATTTTTATATATTTATTATCGAGGGTCATTTTAAAACATTTACTGAATAAAAGAAGTTAAAACGACAAGTAAAAACTTTGAATTAGAAAACAGTTAAAGGAAAAGGCTACTGCATGTGCCTATTAGCGTGCTTTGGACATCTCATGGGTCATTTATTTCATAGCATAATAGCATTTAGAGGTATGGTTCCATTGTTCAAAATGGTACCATTAATGAAATTAGGAAACACCATCCCAACTGATGGTTTATGACCAATATGTGAATATTTAATGATGGTTGCTGTTTTTGTAATGGCTCCGGACATGATGATGGACTTGGGCAGAAACATTATAGAGAACACATGAAGCTGTTCAACATTCATGAGGTGCGCAAATGCATTGTTAATTACAAACAGTTGAATGAGCAAGTGTGATTAGGCATTATTGGTTCTTCTAATAGAAACCATAATGATCTTTTTGGGGATTTTGTTTTGGTGTTATGACAACTGGTTAGTGAAATTGATTTGAATTGGGTCCAATGCATTGATAATATTTGATTTGAATATTGTGTTGGTGTCTTGGTGAGGATGCAATGTGTGTAATAATTTTAGCCTAGCTACTGTCACTGTTGTATGAATTCTGCTGATTATATGCCATATGGAAATCAAACCTATGCCATCATATTGATTTCTATGCCAGTTGCTTCTGTTTTATTTATTTATTTATTAATTTGAAATATGACTGTTCATTCACTATGCTATTTCCATTTTTCTCAAAATCAAAATGCTCGCTCCTCTTAAAAACCTTTGTGGCCCTGTGTGTGAAGTCAGAGGTTAAGTTCTGGCTGGTACTGGTTCTCTTTCTGTGACAACAGTTGCTCATTTTGTTGAGCAGATAAATGCTAACTTGTCTTCATCCCATGAGAAAGAACTCATTACAGCTCGTTTGTTTGGTATTGCCAGAGCAAGAAAAGATGCCAGGACACGTAGTTGGATCCCATGCCCAAGCATTGCCATTGTTTATATCCATTCTCAGGAGTGGCATCCCTATTGCAAAAGTGAATGTGGCTGCAACTTGGCATTCTACTGCTTAAGGTGCTTCAAACTTCCTATCGGACTTTGTAAAGAGATTAAGAGTCTTTTAGCAAAATTTTGGTGGAATCATAAGGAAGCAGAGAAAAAGATTTATTGGATAAGCTGGGCGAAAATGAGTAAGTCTAAAGCTACAGGAGGATTGGGCTTTTGAGATTTGGAAAAGTTTAACATTGCAATGTTAGTGAAACAGGGATGGAGGCTGCTTACACAACCTAATTCACTGCTGGCTAAGGTTTTAAAAGGTCGCTACTTCCCATATGGCGACTTTATGACAGCTAGAGCAGGTTATAACCCATTGTGGTGGTGGTGCAGCATCCTGGCAGGAAGATATCTACTGAACAGGCGACTTCGCTTGACAGTGGAGAATGGAGCCAATGTTAAAGTATGGAGTGATCTGTGGATACTGGGAGGAGAGGGTTTTCGAGCTGTTGGTAAAGCTGGATTTCAAGACATTGACTTGAGAGTTGCTGATCTTATAGATGCGGATCGAGGCCAATGGGATGAGGGGAAGGTAAGTCACTTTTTCCATTGTCATGAAGCCGAGATGATAAGGAAAATTCCCCTTTCGTGGCACGGTGGAACTGATAAGAGGATCTGGCATTATTCTAGGAATGGTTGCTACACAGTTAAAACTGGGTACTACCTTCCCCAACGACGGGAAGAAGTCCCCTTTTGTTGGAGAGAGTAGCAACATGAAAAAGAGCCGCACACTGTGGAACTCTATCTGGTAGCTGCAAATCCCAGTAAAAATCTAGCATTTTCTCTGGAAATGTGCTCACTATTCCTTGCCAGTAGGTGCTAACTTAGCAAAGCATGGCATTCGAAATTTGAGAAGTGATTGCTACTGTTGTGAGACTATAAGTGAAATGGTAGTTCATCAACTATTCACCTTCCCAGTTTGCCCATATGGTCTGGTTTGCGAGTCATTTGCAAGTGGATGCTCAGCAATTTCAAAATGGAAATCTCATATGGATACCAAAGGATCTTAGGAGAAGCAGCCTATACAATGTGGTGGTTTGGAAGGCACGGAATAACATGATTTTTAACAAGAGAGTGCACAATCCAGTGGAGGTGGCACAAAAGGCATTTAGTGAAGCTGCTGAGTTTGTTTCCTGTTTGCAGAAAAATGATGATCCTAGTGTGAATGTATCCATGTCAAAGCTACAGCCAGATCATCACGCAAAATGCTGAGGTTGAGTGCTAAGCCAGGAGCATTTTTTTGTTGATGGACCTGGTGGGATGGGTAAAACATTCTTTGATCGTGTCCTAGCAGAAGTTAGATCCTCACAGAACTTTGCGCTTGCAATGGCTACGTCTGGAGTTGCAGCATCAATTCTACCTGGCGGTAGGACTGCCTGCACATTTCAGATTCAAGATTCCGATTGATACGGATGAAAATTTAACCTGTACCGTAAGCAAACAGAGTGGATTAGCGCAGCTGTTACAGGCTGCAAAGTTAATTATATGGGATGAAGCATCCATGGCTAATCGCCAAGCAATTGAAGCTTTCGATTGTATGTTGCAAGATCTCATGGGCAGCTCAAACCTTTTTGGAGGAAAAGTAGTTGTTTTTGGAGGGGATTTCCTTCAAGTAGTACCAGGTTTGGCCAAATCAGATGCTTCTCCTGTCAAATCATACTTATGGCCTCAATTTGAAGTTCTCAATCTTTATCAAAACATGAGAGATCGCATTGATCCCGACTATAATGATTTTTTACTTCATGTTGGAAACGGAACAGAGTTAATTGTATTTGAAGACAACATTAAGCTTCCTGCCATTATTCTTCTGAATTGTAATGATGTTGACATTGTGCTGAACAATTTGATAGACACAATATGATAGACACAATATTTCCAAATATTTCTGATTGTGTGAATGATATTGACTTAATATTAAATAGAGCATTTTGACTCCCAAAAATGATTATGTTGATGAACTTGATGAAATCCTAAAAAAAAAAAAATTAAAAAATAAAAAATAAGAAAGAAAAATTCCCAAGAGAAGAGAGGGCAGCAGAGGCATTACTTTAGCAGAGATGAAGCAACTTCCACTATAAATTTTATACTTGAGGAGGAATTTCTGAATGAATTAAACCCAAATGGTTAACCCCCACACCAGCTGACTCTAAAAGTTCACTGCACAGTTATTTTACTTAGGAATATAGATCCGTCAAAGGGTCTGTTGAATGACACTAGGTTGATGTGTCATATATTTGAACGAAATGTAATTGATGCCGAAATTGCAATTGGACACCATAGAGGCAATAGAGTCTTCATACCAAGAATTCCTTTCTTACCAAACAAAACAGAAAAAGGAAAAAAGAAATCTCCCTTCCCATTCAAAAGAGTTCAGTTCCAGAGAGATTATGCTTTGCAATGACAATCAATAAAGCTCAAAGACAAACTCTGGAAAAAAGTAGGTGTATATTTACCTCAATAAGTTCTTTCTCATGGACAATTATATGTTGCTTTGTCAAGAGCAACAAGTGCATCAAATGTTAGTCCTGATTGTGTCTCCCAACATTCTGAATGTGCTACTAATCTTGCCTATAAAGAAATCCTTCAATCCAGAAAACAATGCATTATATCCTCAAAGATTTGTCTTACAGCTCAATACTGTAATTTTCACTACTCTATTATAGATTTATAGCTACATCTTACAGTTTCAATCCCATTTCAACTGTAATACATTCACTTTCATTTCACTCCTGTGCAGCATATATCATCCATAATTACAAATTTATTACTCACCATTATTCCCTTTGCTACATATTGTCTATCAAAAACACTCTTTCATCTAATTAAAAACTTGTCGAAATAAACAATTATTTCTTATGCTTTGACTGCTCTCACATTGCAGGAAACAAGGGTTCAAGCAACTCTATTGGATTTGTCAGTGGCACAAATTTTAGTATTAAAAGCAACTTATTTTTCAACTATTAACATATTGATAATGCTGCATGCTTCTTTATAACTTCCACTAATTATATACCTTCCACCTACAAAATAATAGCATGATTATTTATGGTCTACTACATACTTTTCACTGGAAGCCCATTTCATTTACAGGCTACCAATAGTATATATTGAGCAAATAAAATCCTTGAAAGAATCTACACCACTATATTATAAAGGAAAATATGACAAATAACACCCCTGCGTCTGTTGATATCGGTGGAATAGACAAATAATGGTTGATAGACTTATTCCTGATTGCAGAAATCAGATTCTCCATTTTAGCACATATAATTTCTTAGAAATTTGCAATAGATAATTTCTTAGAAAATGGAGTAATCTATTGAAGAAAGGGAGTAATCTATTGTATTAAAATGGAGTAATCTATTTGGATGCCAAAGTTAAATTTTGAAAATGACAACTCAAATAAGATACTATTAAAAATGCTCTTAGGTACATGTATTGTAAATAAGTATTTGTAGCAAGTGCTTAATAATTTGAAGAAAGGCAATTTTAAAAGTTTAATTTCCCAAACTCCTTTCTTCTTCTTCTTCTTCTTCTTCTTCTTGGTGCAACCTTCAAAACCATCATCTTCTTCACCATAGCCTCAACGCAACCATTGGACCCTCTCACTCTATTTTATCTGATCATCTACTTGTCTTTTAATGTTCGAGTTTTTCTGTCAATCTTCTCATTTTTTTTCCCGAGAAACAAATGGAAAATGTTTATAGATTCAGTAATAATTTAAGATAAATGCTGCATAAAAAAAATGAAAAATTATTGATTAACCCATGTACTATTAGCGTTTTTTACATTGTAACCCCGAAAAATCAATTGTGATACATTGACCCTCGGAACTTTTAATATATGTCAGATTGACCCTTTTCGTTATTTCCCCATCTAATTTCGAAATGGAAATTAAAAAAAAAAAAAAATACAACTTTACTCTTTTTGTGTTAAGTTCCAAGTTGCGTCACGTGATATTAATTTCGTTTCAAAATGAGACGATACACTGACGAAATGGGTCAATCTGACACATAATCAAAGTTTATGGATCAATATATTACAATTGATAGTTCAAGAGTGTAATGTAAAAAATGCTGATAATATACGAGTCAATCAGTAATTTTTTCTAAAAAAGGCCAAATCATGAAATTCTTTTTCAATCAAAAAAATAAATGATTATTTTGCAGAAAAGTACAAATTGCCACAAACCAAAACTAGAAAAAGGTAGTTATAGGAATATAAACTAGCCTCTAAAATTGGTGATAGTTGAAGTATTGGGGAGAGGGATAGTCCAAAATGCAAGAAAACAAAGTTGAATATACATGTAAAGACATGTATATTGAACTTTGGTTGTAACGTCTAATAATGTTAAGAAAAGAATATTATTTCTTTTTGTTTGTTTGTATATAATTTTGAGCACTGGTACTAATTCAGTATCGCAATCTTCTTCTCACCAGTACACATCTGTAAGCCCTTCTTCATCTTCTTCACCACTGAACCTCATACATCTATCTTCTTTATCGGTCAGTTTGATTTGCTTTTGAAAAAAAAAAAAAAAAAAAATAATAATAATTTTTTTATATTTTTTTTTTTTTCATTATTTTTTTTCACCAATGAACCACTACCGCATTTTTCGCCACCGCGCCCAAAGGAATGAGAGGAGAAAAAAAAAAAAAAAGAGGGTTAAAAAAGGAAGATATTGTTGAATCATATAAGTTTTTAGTTTTGGTTCTGAATAATGCATGATAGATATATGGGTTACATTCTCTTATATCCTATTTTGACACCTATGTTTACACCTCATTTTCAAAATACCGGTGTAAATCAAATATTTTGAGAAACCGACCATTAGATTATATACTTATCTTATATTTATCATGTATGAAAAAAATCATAGTGATCCAACGGTTAGTTTTTGAAAAATATCATTTTGAAGAATTATTATTATTTTTATTAATTAAAAACATAACAGTTTTTTATAGTGATATTCCTTAAAATCTAACCGTTGGATCACTATGATTTTTGACATACATGACATGCAGGGGCGGAGCCAGGATTTTATCAGTGCGGGGACAAAAAAAAAATTTACTAAAAGAAATCTACTCTTACTTCAAACATCCCCTAATATTAATAAATGTACATTGTTTCACTTTCCAATATACTTCATTTCGATGGAAATTAATATGAAATATGAAATGAGCATACGAAAACAAACACAATTTGAATTTTGATGCATGAATAACATAAATATTTCAAATGAATCTTGAATATCATAAAACAATATCAAAAATCAAATATTGCCACTTGTCCTACTATGGCTTCAAAGTAGGGTCGTTGGGTGGTAGTTCGAAGTGGTCGTTCAAGAGAGGTTCGAGTAGTTTCAAAGGGTGCGGAACCAGGAGAGCTGTCTTGAAATTTGGAGCAAGGGGTTCCTATTAATTTACCTCACTAGGAAGCTGCTTTGAAGGGTAAGAAGCTGTCTTGAAGTTTGTATTAAGTGTTCTTGCTATTTTCAAATATTGTTTCAAGAATAGTAGTTAGTTTTCAAAGGTTTGAGGGTAGTTCGAACCGTAACCCTAAGTAATTCTTTATTGTAGTTAGTCTTTTATAAAGTTCTTTATTTTATTTTTCCCTATTTTTCCATTATAGTTCATGGTTTGTTCTTAACTGTTATGATTAATTCACTTGGCATGTCTTCTTGAAAAGTCCTCTTAATTGAGGAAATTCGAACTCTATTGCTTAATTTTAAATTGAAATATTTGATTTGAACTTTCCTGGTTTGATTCGAATTCCTAAAGCGAAAAAAGGGATCAACAATATATAATAATATATTAGAATTTTCTAAACTAGTCAAAGAGGGGTGCCATTTTATTATATATATAAAAAACTGACCGTTCGATTAGATAAATTGCTTACGAATTTCATGTTCACAAAAAATCACAGTAATCAAATAGTTGTTTCTAAAAGTTTAGTGAAAAGTCTTTTAAATATAAGATTTAGACTAATAAGTCCAAGAAAAAAAGTGATAATCCAATAGGTCCTTCATTATTTATATGGGACATATTTGCCCCTTTTTTAACAAATAGCTGAAAAAGGCAACATTTATGATCCATAAATTAAACACATATTTGTCTCATTTCATATAAATACTGAACATAAAACATATGTAATTAATGATGATTCAAGTTTACATTCATTTGGGTTTGGAGTTTGTTTTGTGAGGTTTGGAACAAAATCCATATGTAATCGGGGTTTTGATGCCTATATTTTTTAATTCAAATTTTCACTTTCACATGTTCGTTGGAAGTCATGGTTGAGAAACATAAGTTTCAATATCCAAGAATATATATATTTAGATTTTCTTTTGATTCTTCTGCATTTCATTAATTATTTCGGTGGGACAAAGGTAAAAAACACACACACACATATATATTGTTCCTTTTTTTGGATAAATTAATTTGGTTAAGTTTGGGCATCTCATATATATATATATATATATATACACACACACCAATTGTTATGAGGATAAGAATTTTTTTCATTTTTTCAAGAAGAATCATCAAATGGAGTGAATCTATAATGTTTATGTTTAATTTTTCAATCGAATGAATGACTTGATACAAATCACCATCCGATTGGAAAAAGCAACCCAATATTTATATGTTGTGTATAAGATATAGGTTTTTTTGTTATTTTTGTTTGTTTGCCACATAACTGATACTTTTCTATTGATTTTTTTTTTCAAGAAAATCAACAAGATGGAATGAATCTATAATTTTTATATGTACATTTTTTGATATTTTTGTTTGATTAATATATACATTTTTTAAACATGCATCCATTCATAAAACACATGTACAAATACATTGTTTATTTTATCAACCACATATTTTTATGATTTTCTTAATGTTTCTTTGATTAACTTGCATCCATTTTTACTAACACCAGTAAATTTCTACTATGTTCAAATGTATGACTCCATATAGTTTATTCAATGAAATGTTTTGTACATATTCTTTACATATTCCTCATTTTAGTTCAAAATTATATGTGTTTGGATTGAAAATTTATCAATCATAATTTCTAGCTGACATTCAATCAAACAAATAATTTCTGTTTGAATAAATTATAAATCATAAGTAAATGTATGAAGATCTAGAATATAATGATATCCGTCCAATATGGAAAGGAATCTGCCGAATGGAAGCTTTCAAATCTTTTTAAATTTTGAATTAATAAGATAAAATAGAAAGAATTAAAAAAGGAAAATAAATTAAATGTATAAAGTAACAAAATAAAAGGGTAAGATTGTCTTTTAGAAAAATAAATTGATTTCAACAAATAAATTTGGAAACTGAAGGACCTAATGGGTTATGGAAAAATCTTATGGATTACATGGGTTATGAAATTTAAATAAAGAATTTTTGGCTAAAAACCCCAAAAATCAATTGGAAAAATTTGTAACTTTTTTGTTATTTAAAATATCACTATTTTTTTCAATTGATCTTTTCAGAAACTAGCCGTTGGATATCTGATTTCAGTTTCATTTTGAAATTAATAGACCCAAATCTGTTATGACATTGTCTTTTCTTCCATGTTTTCCACATAGGTGAGAATGTTTCCATCACTGTCCATGCTTTCACTTTTAAACATATTATATGTACCTAGATATATATGGTGTACATGTACTAATTGATGGCATGTCACAACATACATCACTTGGTGAAATTTTGAGTTTTTTTTTTCTTTTTCAGTGCACTATGCATTTCCACTAGTTGGGGTATAAATGTTTTTATGTTTGTTTGGGTGAGACCTCCAAACTTGGTTCACTCAACTTTATTTCAATGGTATCTATTATTTATATATACTCAAGTTTGGTTAACTACCTAAAAATTGGCCAAGTTTGGATCAGGAGTTTGTAACCAGACTTTTAATGGGTAAAATGGTTTTGGTTGGGTATTTGGGGAGCATTTTATTTGGCTAAAACTGCTCCGTTGTCATCTCTATTTGCTAAGAAATACATCAGTCGTTCCTTCAAAACATTCTAGCCAAATCCTTGATATCAAAATTATGTGCCAATATTTTTTTTCAATAATTTTATATCACCCGACACTTTACTCCGAAATTGAAAACCATCCTGACGTATCGTGGTTTGAGTTGTGTATGAAATAGAGGAAAGCAGTTTGAAAGGAGAGACCTCACCACTGAAAGCGTGACACATTAAGGTGGTTTTTAATTTCGGGTTAAAGTGTGATATTATAGTATTTTTTTATTTTTTTTTTACTACTTGGTAAACTAGAAAAATATTTAGCGAAGAATTGTTTCAGCTCGTTCAATATTTCTCTGGATACCAAATGAGCCTATTTTTCACAGGAGAAAATTGGCAATTTAATGCCATAACCACTAGAAAATTAAAGATGGTGTTTGAGTTCAAATACTTCTGCTGCAGTTAAGATAAAAGTGAGAAAATATACTTCTGATGCACTGGGATGATACTATTAGAATGACAGAGATGAGTTCTAGTCCTGCCTGCAGGCTAGGCTAAATGCACGTCCACCCGACTACTGCCTTAGAGGATATTAGCATACTAGGGTGAAAGAGCCTCACCTGAACAAGCTAGGCACCTAGCATTTTTGGACGAGAAGTTCTATGATCAATGAATGGGAAAATTTTGTGTGAGAGTATTTATTAATACACTAACGTAGTCCCAAAGTAGTCAGTATATGCTTATGTAAGCATGGAGTTTATAGATAATTGTAGAATTCATATTTTAAAAAACTGACTATTGAATTAGAAACTGTACTTATTGATGTCATGCATGCCAAAAATCATAAAAATCTAAATGAAAAACTATAACCACTGAAAACTGTCATAATTTTTTTCATGAAATTTTTGAAAAACTGACCGTTGGATCACTATGATTGTTGGCATTATTGATATATATAAGTACAGTATCTAATCCAACGATCAGTTTTTCAAAATATGCATGTCACAATTATCAATGGGCTTCATGCAACATAAGCTGATTGAGTCATTTCTGTACATTAATGTATTTGAGAGATTTGTAACAAAATATTTTCGATCTATTGAAAAGTAAAGGGAAATTTAAAACTGGAAAAAAAAAATGCAATTAAATAGGAATATTTGGCATTGAAGTCCCAATCCTTTGTTAAAAACTAAATTTTGCAGAAATGGAGCAATGCTCAATATGAATTCCCACAATCCATTCTCTATTTCACACTTCATGGCATTGCTCTAGATGAATAGGTAATTTTGATGAACCCAACATAAATCAAAATCCAATCCATTTTTACACCAGTTAACCAAGCTACATGTACACTTCCAAAGCCACGCCAAATAAAATATTTGGTGTCGGTGCTAATTAGATGAAATGAAGCATTAATTAGATAAGATGACTCATAATCCGTGTAGCACAAGGTAGGGAAAAAAATTACAGCACATATTATATATCTTTAGAAAGTTCATAATCGCAACCAATCCAACACTACCATCAAACTTCTCATACAATAAGTATTAATAGAAATGTCCCAAAACCATGAAAAGAAGTAAATAGAAGACATTAGTCCCTCCTTCTACAGAACCACTAGAATGGCTGAATCATTCAAAAAAGGGAGGCAATAAAAAAGCAGACAGTGAACCAAGCACTTACTAGGATTATGCATCATATCTAGTTAAAGCTATTCCACGCACAGATAATTTGAAATGCGCTTTCTTCACCCTCAGAAAACCAGACCTCCCCATCTCTTCACCCGACCAAATCAAGTTCAAACAGCACATAATGCATTAGAGCAACAAATGACAATAAATAAGCACCACAGCCATTTCTCAACTAACTTAGAAGCATTTCCTGTGAACTATTGAAGGACCAGATTCATCATACTCGCCCTTGGATATCCACATCTGCACCATTTAAAATGAATTAGCAGGATGACCCAGAATGACCAATACCATACAAAACAAATCAAATTTCAGAATTTTTTTTTTTTTTTTAAATACCTGTTGGAAGGTACTAAGGGAGGCAAGGATTGACCCTCCTATCCAGACACTATACTTTCTCTCAGGTGGTGCAACAACCTTGATCTTCATGCTGCTAGGAGCAAGAGCTGTGATTTCCTTGCTCATACGATCTGCAATGCCAGGGAACATTGTTGAGCCACCACTGAGCACAATGTTGCCATATAGATCCTTCCTGATATCAACATCACACTTCATGATGGAGTTGTAGGTTGTTTCGTGGATTCCAGCAGCTTCCATTCCAATCAATGATGGTTGGAAGAGGACCTCTGGGCAACGGAATCTCTCAGCTCCAATAGTGATCACCTGTCCATCAGGCAGTTCATAGCTCTTCTCCACTGAAGAGCTGCTCTTGGCAGTCTCCAACTCTTGCTCATAATCAAGAGCAACATAAGCAAGCTTCTCTTTCATGTCCCGAACAATTTCCCGTTCAGCAGTTGTGGTAAACATATACCCTCTCTCAGTGAGAATCTTCATGAGAGAATCTGTGAGATCACGGCCAGCAAGGTCCAATCGGAGGATAGCATGAGGAAGGGCATATCCCTCATAAATTGGAACTGTGTGGCTCACTCCATCACCGGAATCAAGGACAATACCTGTTTAAAAGATAATAACCCATTTAATCATTGAAAAAGCATACAAAATGGCAACTTCGCATCTGTTTAGTGATTGGTACAAACCTGTTGTGCGACCACTAGCATACAAAGAGAGAACAGCCTGGATCGCAACGTACATGGCAGGCACATTGAACGTTTCAAACATAATTTGAGTCATTTTTTCTCTGTTCGCTTTAGGGTTAAGGGGTGCTTCTGTGAGAAGTACTGGGTGCTCTTCTGGAGCAACACGAAGCTCGTTGTAGAAGGTGTGGTGCCAAATTTTCTCCATGTCATCCCAGTTGCTGACTATACCATGCTCAATGGGGTACTTCAAGGTGAGAATACCTCTTTTAGACTGGGCTTCATCTCCAACGTAAGCATCCTTTTGGCCCATCCCAACCATGACACCTGTGTGCCGAGGCCGACCAACAATACTAGGAAACACTGCCCTTGGAGCATCATCACCAGCAAAACCAGCCTATAGGATAAACAATGGCATGATAAACTATGTCTAAGTCCAGGTTGAAGAAACAATATTGTACACAAGTATCATACTTCATGAGAATGATGTGGAACCACTAACCTTGACCATTCCGGTTCCATTGTCACAGACAAGTGGTTGAATATCCTCAGCATCAGCCATCTTAATTTACACTACACACACACAGATTAATAAAATGTCAGAAAAGGGGACAGTAAGAAGCAAAACATAGAACCAACAAGCTCTTGGCCAGTTAATTTGTGTATTCTAAGATTGAGAGAAAGGTTTTGCTTTCAACTAAAGGACAATGCTTGCCTACAGCCTACCACCCAGACAAGGTCTCAAGGAACCTCCTCCAATTGTCACTCACCTTTCGCCATGTGCACAAGTTAATCAATTTGCTAATGGAGAATTGACCGTGTCCTCATGATCATGGAAACGTGTCCACATCTCCATGTCCGGTGTCCCTATATCCATGTTTTTTCCATTAACTTGGACATGTAGCAGAAGTAAACTGGAGGAGGT
Source organism: Hamamelis virginiana (assembly GCA_017140935.1). Lineage (NCBI taxonomy): Eukaryota > Viridiplantae > Streptophyta > Magnoliopsida > Saxifragales > Hamamelidaceae > Hamamelis > Hamamelis virginiana. Next base: position 1,423,565 of record JAESVK010000165.1, read on the forward strand.
TAGGAGGAGGTTCTTCATAACCCAGTTAGTATGCAAGTATTTCCTATATGTAAAGAAATTATTCCATGTAACAGAGAGATAAAAAAAAAAAAAAAGGACGGTGGGGGGGGGGCCGGCTGTTGTAACTTGTAAAACCTTCCTAAATTTGTCTTTTTTAAAGCAAATTTTATAGAACTTCTTAACTACCATAAAACACATGGTATCTCTAAATAAGCAAACAATAAAAATTGGTGATTCAAAGATTTAACCCTTGTGCAAACTAAAAACATAAGAAATACCTTCTATCTCATATTCTCATTATGTTTACAGTTTACTCATACACAAACTAATGTTTTGAAAAAAAAAATGTCTAAATCAAATTTAACCTTTAATTTTTGGAATAAAATGGACTTGGTTTAGACGCCAGCTAGAGGTGGGAAGAGATGGAAGGGATATTGTGCAAGAGAGTGAGTAACGCCCCATA
>JAESVK010000165.1:1424127-1436936 GCA_017140935.1 Hamamelis virginiana
TTTGTTGGCCAAAAGATAGAAATTTACCCCTACCCAAAATCCCCCCTAAAACAAACCAATGAACCTTGACACACTCCCATGACTCAAAGACGAGACCCTTTTCCCCAAATGTGGGGATACATGCCACTAGGCGAACAGGCCATCAACGGGGTAACACCCTATATCAACAAGCCATGAATAAATCCAGTTAGGGCTGTAAATGAGCTGAGCCAAGCTTAGTAGTAGACTACTCAAGCTTAGCTTGATAAATTAACAAGTTAAAAAACAAGGTTAGAGATTGACTTGTTTATCCTACAAATGAGCTCAAATGAGCCTTCTATCGAGCCAAGTTAGAATAGTTTGATTATTTAAACTAGTAATAAGCTTATCGAGCTGAGTAGTACACTATTTGAACTTGTTTCAACAAATAAACAAGCTCAAAAACAAGGTTTGAGCTAGACTTGTTTATCTTATGAATGAGCTCAAACGAGCTTTTTATCAAGCCGATCTTGAGTAGCTTGGATTCTTTTACAGACCTAAATCCAGCCACTCATCCAATAAGTTTGCCAACAGTCAGTAACACTCCATATCAACAAGCCATGAATAAATCCAGCCACTCATCCAATAAGTATGTCAAAAGTGTACCAATCAAAAGTGGAAGGTGTCCAAAAATTCATGAACAAGCATGGAAATATTGCTACAACAAATTTAATTTCCAACTCCAAGCAAAACATAAGAACAATTCGAGTAACAGAAATAGGAAAACCAGTATAAAATCAACCGGTGTCCGAGGAAGACAGTACTCGTGACATATACATACATACATATATTCAACAGATAATGAACATGCAAATCCTCAACAAAAGAACCCGATCAGACAATCAAATCATATAGATTATATAGAGAGAGAGCGAAAGATAACTTGAAAACATCCATAATCCAGAGATCTCCCTCGATCTCGCACCTACAGTAATAGAATCAGTAAATAAGAAACCACAAAACGTGGATCGAATTCGCCGATCGATAATCTCAAGCCCGATCAATTACGAGCACAGAAACATCATCTCCAAAAGATAAGATCAGATTTTGTAGTACAACCACAAAATAAACACATAAAATTTCCAAATAAACATTATGAGAATCTACCAACAATTGAAGCGCAAATCAAGAGATTTGGATCGATATTCAACCAAGAGATCGAAAACGAAAACCCACCAAAATCATGTAACCCACTAAATCTGATATGTAGAATTTGGAATAACAAAACTTACCTTGATGGAGGAGGCGAAGAGTGAGAGAGAAAGAGAGAGAGAGAGAGGAAAGAAGAGACTAGGCTGACCAGAGGCCTGGTTCCTTCTTTCCCTCTTGGCAGGAAAAGTGAGCACCCAAGTAAAGTGCAAATGGTGTTTGGTTCCCTTTTCAAGGCAAGACCACTAAAAAGTGGGAATTGGGATTATGAGAGAGGGAAGGGGAATCCTATACCATTCGCCCAAAACGGGGTGAAATGCAAATGAAATGAAATTTGAATTTTATTTTTATTTTTTGTCAATGATTCAAAAAGTCTCTCAAAATTCTTCAATATTTCATAAGGCCCTGTTTGGAGGCTGAAATTAAGGCTTGGATTAATGTAATCATATTTTGGTTCATTCCAAAACAGGCTGCTTGAATAATTTAGATGGGACGGAATGGAATGAAACACTCGTGTTGGGGCAAAATCGGATTCCTTTGGAGGACCGTAGTACTTACTTATCTCATCGTCAGCCCACTTTTATTAGGATAGGTATTTTAAAAAATTGACTGTTGGATTAGATAATTTTCTTATGTGTGTTATATCTGACAAAAATCATAGTGTTTCGACAGTTGATTTTCAAAACACAAGCTATTGAACAATTGTTACAGCATCCAACGATAAATACTGTCAAAGTATTTTACGAATTGTATTTTGAAAACCAATTGTTGGATCACTGTAATTTTGGCAAACATGACAATTGTTACAATTGTTACAAAATTTTGAAAACCAATTTTGGCAAGCTATTGAACAATTGTTACAGCATCCAACGATAAATACTGTCAACAGTTGGTTTTTCAAAATACCGATTCTATGGCTCTCATAAGAGTTAGGCTAACGCTAAGATTGGTAAAGACATCCTTACCTCATCATAATATATATATATATATATATATATATGTGGCAGCTCACTCTCTGACTCTTTCTCTTATTTCTCTTCCAATCTTAGCTGCCACCCTCTCTCATCCAAAGCCTTCTTGGGATGCCCACCGTATAGGTCATCTTCTCTCTCGATTATCACCGAAACAGGACCCCTGAACTGGTTCCCTGAATAGTTTGTTGAAGCTTCGGAGCATCACCATTGTCAAAGATCCTAGCACATTGTAAGCTTCAAGCACACCATCATTGATATTTTTGTGTTGATAGAGATGAGTTTAGGTAGGAGAACTAATTCTTATGTGTCGATTAAGGAAGACGGAAGGATTGTTTATTCTAGAGTGATGGAAGTAAACAGAGTAGAAGAGGTTGCTAATAGAAGTGATTCGATCCAATTGCTGGGAGATCGGAGGATTGTATTTGTTTGCTAAAGGGATTATGTTAATGGTCGCTGGGTTAACATTGATTCCTCATTCGATCTAATTAAGGAGAATTTGCATCAATGCATTTTCAAAGGTTTGTGAAATTGGTCTCCCCAAAAATCTAACGCTACTATCTGTCCTTTACCAGCAATGTACAGTGGATACACCAGTGGCATAGCAAAGAGAAGTGAGTAGTGTGGAACCTCAGGGATTTTTTTTCAATTTTTATCTTTGAAATGATCATATATGACTCGATTTTGGGGTACGGTTTGAAAATATCCGTGGTTTGAATATTGGATTTCATAGATTTTTTGAAAAGTTTTGATTTTTGTATGCTCTATATCATATTTCTGGTTCGATTTGTTGCATTTCTTGTTTATAACGATAATACGTGAAACGAATAGGGGTTATGGTTCCAAAAAGAGTTGAGTTTTAGGCCTTGTTTACTTGGTGAAAATTTTTACAATTTTTATTTTCTGTAAAATTTAAAAAAAAAAAAAAAAAATTATTTTCAGTTTTCAAAATTTAGAAAATGTGTTTACTTTGCAAAAATTAAAATTGTTTTCAAAATCTAAAAATAGTGTAAATGCATTTACTAAAATTATATATTATTTCTATATGTTTTATTATTTTTATTTTTTGGTTTTACATTTGGTCTACATATTTTTTTCTATGTTTATAAGCATTGCCACGTTATAATCCTTGTTTTCAATCTTTGTGAAAATACAAAAAAAAAGTCTTTTTAATGTTTTCATATTTTCTTAAAAACTGAATTCATTTTCTTGAAAATAATTTTTATTTTTTACAAGTAAACGCGTTTTTTAGGTCCTTTTTTGTTTTTATTGAAAATGAAAATGAAAATTGCGAAAATTTTCACAAAGTAAACAGGCCCTTATATATGTGGATTTCATGGATTTTGTGAAAATTTTTTATTTTTTGTTTGTTATGTGTCATGTATATCTGGTTTAATTAACCGTTGGATGAGATTTTATGCTTATATACATTATGCATGCCCAAATCACATGCATTCATCCAATGGCTAATTTTTCAAAATAAGAAATATGAATTATAAAAAATTGTAATAATTTTCGATAGTTTTTTTGTAGTTCATCTCAAAAATATGATTTTTTTATTATTAAAATTAATCGTTTGATCAATGTGATTTTTTGTATATATGATTTGTCATGTGTACACACATATAATTTAATCTAATCATTGGTTTATCAAAATATCTATTCCATATTGGTTTTACAAGCCATAAGGTGGTGTGCGTAGGACCAATTGTATAAAATATTTTGAAAAATTGATCGTTGGATTAAATACAATTGTTATGAACTTCATGTACACAAAAAATCATAGTAATGTAAGGTCAGTTTATGGAAAACGCCATGGAATATTTTAATATTTTAATTCTTCAAAATGTCACAATTTTTATCCAGATAGTTTTTTTTTTTTAAAATAACCGTTGGATAGTTTAAATTTTTGGCGAGTATGTAATTTATAAGAAGTGCATCTAATCCAACGGTCAATTCTTCAAAATCTATTTTATATTTTCCCCTACAAGCTGTAGTCTAAAGAGGTCACCTTACACATAGACAACATAGTTGTATAAAGTGCAACTTTTAACAACATTATTACTGTCATCTTAAACAGGTTAACCCGAACAGAGACAAAGTTTGAATAATTGAATAGAAAGAGATAGCTAACCAACTCAATACAATAAAGGAGACTTGACTTATTATATAGGAAATATAAAAGAATTGTTAGAAAATGTTAGATTGTTAGTAAGATCACTGAGGTGGGAGAATATCAAGTAATCAATGTTGTTAAAAAAAATAGTTAAAAAAAATGGAAGGGATATAAAAGTTAGGAGGTCATTAATAATTGGAAAAATTACAGTTTGGCCCCCCGAAGTATAAGCCGTTTTTAAATTGCCTCTCGTAGTTTCGATTGAAGCAATGTGCTTCCTGAACTATTGGCCATTTTCAAATTACCCCATTCTTGCAGTTAACCATTTGTGTTTTTGGACTGAAAAATGGTGTTAGACTTTTTTATTTTTTTATTATTATTTTTTTTTATGCAATGTTTATCTTGGATTGCTAATGGGTTTACAGGCATATCAGTGAAGTTTTATGATTTTTCTCAATGTATTTTATTTATTATGAATTTTATTTACTGTATAGAGAAAATAATTCATAAAAATTAAAATATATTGAAAAAAATCATGAAAATTCACTGATATGCTAATAGATACATTAGTGGTTTAGGATAAATATCGCACAAAGAAATAACAAGTCTAGTATCATTTTTAACGTTAGAAGGGGTAATTTGTTACATTAAAATAGTTCATGGGTCAGGCACATTGCTTCTATCGATACCACAATGGGCAATTTAAAAATGGCCTAGAGTTCAAATGGCAAACTGTAATTTTTCCTTAATAATTTAAACTCTATATTATATATAATAGAATATGTAAAATATAATTTATAAATGATATAAAATTATATGTTTTAAATATAAAATTTATATAAACAGGGATGGGGAATCCTGCGGGGCAGGAATAAATAGGCGCGGCAGGGCACTGTAAATCAGTCCCCGTCTCGTACCCAAGCGGAGTAAATATTTTTAATCCCATCCCCGTCTTGTACTTCGAAAAATTCAAAAATAACTCACTCCCATAGGATAGGGCAGACCCCCGTGGGGATGGGGCAAATTGTCATCCCTACATCTCACTATGAGTGGTGTGGACTGCGTTCAGATTTGTTGCTTATGCTAAATACTCAGTATGTTGTTGAGGGTTATAGGATTATGATACATATGCAGAATGGCTAATCCAGCTGCTCATATTGCACTAGGCACAAAACAATTAAAACGCTGCCCAAATTATCGTTTTAGGGGCTTAACGGCGTGAGACATTTCTCTACTCTCCACTTTCGTTTCTCATCTCTCCTCTCTCTTCTCCTACGGAAACCCTAAACACCTCCTCTCTACAAACAACCTTATGCACTAAAACCTCACTGTTAGCCTTATGACTTCCGCCCTTGTTAGTTGATTTTGATGATAACAATCATTGTACTGTAATTCTATTTGATTTGCATATTGTGTAAATTTGCAAGTATGAATTGTAGTAAAACACATTCATGATACAAGATTGTTAAATGTTTATTATGAATTATTTGCATTATATATTGATTTGTTTTACCTAAAATATGCATATGCTTTAAATGATAATTTTTAGTATCTTTATATGCATATTGTTAGGGGGAGCCACAAATCATTAATTAATTCATTTGTCTATTCAATTGTGCATATGAATACTTTGTTATAAACTCTTGTTAAATGCCAAACTTTGTTGAGTTATTATTTGGATAACCTTGTTGAATACTTGGATGTCATTATTTAATAATTGACATTATCCTATAGTTCTTATATATCCATTATAGTATATATATGCTTATAAGAACAGGATCCAAGTTGTCAATTGAAGAAGGCTTATCCATCATGGAGCAAAAAGCTACAACATTATTGAAGTCAAAGATGAAGCCTAGCACAAGCCAAGCACAAGACTTGAAGAACCTTTTATAAAAACTTTGTGTTCTATCTTGTGTGTGAGTGCTTAGGGATTTATTATGTAAATCTCTATTTAGGATGAACTAATTGGCTCAATTGACTATGACTTAAAGACCATAGGTTTTAACTTTGGAATATCACATTTTAGTCAAAAATTGATTCAAACTCATGAAGGGCTATATGGACTTAAAGACAAAATGTTTTACACTTTTTGTTTTGGCTTAAACACCTTTGCAAAACATTTTAAACTTGGTTCAAAGTGATTGCTTGATAGGAGGATGATTTGAGGTGTACTTAATGTGCTAAAGTTAATTTAAAAGTGTTGGAAGACATTTGAAAACTTTTGGAGTTATGCAGTTTTTTGTTGACGAAAACTTCCAACTTCAAATGGTCATATCTCCCTTATTCGGACTCCGAATTAGTTGATCTTGGATGCCACAGAAAGCTTGAGAAGTCTAGTTTTTGAATATGTAAATTTTAGCTCAAGCAAAAATTGGGATTAGTCGAAAAATCACCATTGTCTAGTCGACTAATCTCAGGCCAGTAGCTGTTTTCGAAAAGAATAAGCTCCTAGTCGACTAACACTAAGTCCTAGTCGACTAAGCACCTTCCTAGTCGACTAATCGACTCCGGAAACTTTTTCAAATGTATTTTAAACCCTCTAGTCGACTAACACTTGTGCCTAGTCGACTAAGCGACCTGACAGCTTAATAACGGCTAGTTTTTAATACTTCAAACAACTCTATTTTTGCCCTAGTCGACTATACTCTTTGTTAGACTTATAAATACTCATCATATAAGTCTTGAATGAGCTAATAAACATACACAAACTCAAGCTATCATAGTATACATCATTCTTGTGTAAATTAGTCAAAATCATCATACTCTCTTGAAGTCAAATTAGTTCAATCATTTGAGAGATATTAGTGTGAGCTCTTATTTGGATTTCATCTACTCATTGAGGAGTTCTTTTGTTGTATTCAAATCAATTTTTTTTGTAAATCTTGTAAGTGCTCTTTGTGAGCATTACTCAAGCGTTCTTTGTGAGCACTAGTGAGTTCTTTGTGAGCCATTGGAGAGTTGCTCTTTGTGAGCATTGCCCCAGCGTTCTTTGTGAAGCTTGAAGAAGTGTTCTTTGTGAAGCTTGAAGAAGTGTTCTTTGTGAGCACTAGTGGGTTCTTTGTGAGCCATTGGAGAGTTGCTCTTTGTGAGCATTGCCCAAGCGTTCTTTGTGAAACTTGAAGAAGCGTTCTTTGTTAGCACTAATGGGTTCTTTGTGAGCCATTGTACAAGTTCTTTGTGAGCTTAGGTGAGAGCCTTCCACTTGGGATAAAGAAGACTATGTAAAGGTTTCTCCACCTTGAAGGAGTTAATCCTTAGTGGATTGAGGAATCATTGGGCTGAGTGCTTAAGGCGTGGACGTAGGCGAGCCGAACCACGTTAAAACATTGTGTTTGATCTCTCTATCATTTACTCTCATTTCAATTACTTGTTTATATATTTGCTTCCATTGCTAAGTAATTGAACATTAATTTTATTTGATAATATTTGTTAAAGTTTGCCATAAACCCTATTCACCCCCCTCTAGGGTTATATATTTGGGACAACACTCACTGTCTTGATACTGCAGAAATCTGAATCTTGAAATCTCACATTGGTTTCATAAATAGAGCATAATTAATGCCATTGCTTTGTTGGGGATTTTTGTAGTTTGATTTTAGGGTTTGGATTTGGGTGATTTTTTTTTTTTATGAAGAAGAAGATAAAGAGTTTGTTTGAGGATTTTTAGGATTTGATTTTAGGTTTAAAAGAAATGGTAGTTAGGTGTCGAAGTAGCCATGAATGGCCGGAAAAAAATGGGGTTTGTCGGTTGAGATTAAGATGGATTCAACTGAGCCGGTTGGAAATCTTGCCTCACTGATGCACTTTGGACAATATCTTGGCATAAATCAAGTTGGTGAAGAAGTTAGATTTGTGATTTGCAGAGAATGATGGGTATCCTATTATCTTTGATTTTGGAATGGGTATGATTCATTGATGCGTATGATGGTTGAAAACCTATCCTAACCTTTTTTCATAAATGGATATGATGTGTCTGGATTTGTCTGATGAAGCATGAGGATTAATAGCTTGTGTAGTGTACATGGATGTCCTGCCTTTTTTTTTCCCTAGTGTTTGAGAGCAACACAGGAACGCCATTAATGGGATTCCCTTGCCCTAAACGTTCTATTTTGCAGCGTTTTGATCTTTATGCAATTTTAGCCATAGGATCCCTCATTTGCATATGTGTCGCAATCCTATACCCCTCAACAGCGGTACTGAGAATTTTAGCCTCAACAGCAAATCCGAACCCGTGTGGACTCTACCTTGGCCCATACAATGTTATAAAACCCGGACCGGTCCGGCTGGTTCAATCGGTTGAATCGGAAATCGGTCCCCACTCCGGTTAGTTTAACCCAAAAAAATCCATTTCATTTAAAAACCGTTCTCTTTTGCAAAACCCAGTTGAACCAGTCAACCTGGTTAAAAATTGGGTTTTTTTTTTTAAAGGTGTTAAAATGACTAAAATAGCCCCAATTTTTTTAAAATCTCTTAAAGCCAAGTAGGTTAAAGAGGCAAATTAGTCTAAAAAAAAATCTCAAATAGCAAAAAGAAACCCAAACACCTAATTTAATAATATAATATTATTATCTTGTATTTTTAAAAATATATATAATAAAGATTGATCAATAGTAATTATCAATTTTCAATTTTGATGATTGCACATAAATTCAAATATATAAATTGATTGTACAAACATTTAAAAAAAATTATATTTTGAATTATTTACAGCTTTTATTCTAATAAATAAATAAATAAATAAATAAAAATATATTTATGATATCACGGTTCATCCCGATTGACCCTTAATCCGGTAATTTTTTTTGGTTTGATGAACGGTCCGGATTTTAAAACATTGGCCCATATGACCTGCTAAGGAGGGACGAGATTTTCGCGAGGAAATTCTAACACTCCTCGTCCCAAACAGGCCCTATTAAACCCACAATTGACCATTCAGTTGCCCTGGCGTCCCAAATGTTCAATCGCACACGGCGCAAGTTAGAAACCAAGAGAGCATTTTCCTGTTTTTTTTTGGGTTTTTTTTTAAGTCGTCTCTCGCAAAGGTAAAAGAAAGGCATACAAGGTGAAGCTCATCAGAAGAAGCCGCCGATTCCTGCTTCTCCAGAAAAAGCAAACAGAAAAGAAGGTAACATTTAGCTCTGATTCTTAGTATCTTACAATTTATACGCTCTTATCTCAATCAAATCATGTATGTATTCATTCCGTTCATTTCCACCTGCAAATTAGGGTTTCCTGTTCCGCAGATTTCGTTCATGTTCATTACTATGTTAAATCATTGATCTTTGCTCGATTGAAACACATACATACATTTCTTAAATTATTAGAGTGTAATTCGTTGGGTTGGACCTTGAGAGGAAATAACTTAAGAGTCTTAGGGGCCCGTTTGGGATGGCTTTTCTTGAAATCACTTTTGGAGCTTAAAATTCCTCGTGATCTAAGAGATGGATTCATAATCACTTCTAGAAAACTTGAGAAGTGATAGGATTGTTGGCAAAATTTTCGTACTAGAAGTGATTGATTCAAAAGATGGGGGGGGGGGGCAACCAACTTTTGCCACAATCACTTTTAGTATTGAAATTCTGGTATATGAAGACATGGTTTGATCTTAACTCTAAAGAGATGTGTTAAGAAATAGTTCTCCAAAAGTGATTTTAGAGATAGCTAACCCAAATGGGCCCTTAATCTGTTATTGGGTGAAAGCCGATGTATATACTTGATATGTTGTTGATTTTTGAGATTATAGCGTTGTTCTTAGGGGTTGTTTGACAAATATGAAAACCTGGCTAGCTGAAGATAGGTCTGACTGGGTTTTATTTCACCATTGTTTCATAAGTCCTTTTTTTCTGTAAATTTATTTAGCCTCGCAAAGTATTTTTTAAAAATCTTTTTCATTTTTATTTTTAAATCCAACTGCAAGCCAATTTATTTAAATACCAGATAGCAGAAAGCGATTTGACTTAGCCAAATTCAGTTTTCAGAATTCCCAAGCAGGGACTTCAAAAATTGGGTGTAGAGCAAGAGCATGGGCGTGGCAATTTTAAAAGGAACTTCTGCTCATTCTGTCTTTTATTTATTTATTTTAAAGATATTAATAGTAATACACCCATGTAAATGGGTACATATGTGTTATGAAATTAAAATTAAACGTAGTAAGGTAAATCGCTGGTGGCTGGGTTATTCAGTTGTCAACCTAAACATATCTTGCCATGACCTAAAGTTCAACTCCTGACAGTCGCAAATTAAAAATTTTAAAACAGAAAGGGTGAGGTGGGAGCTTGGTGGGCATGATTTATAACTTCATATAATTCTCTTCGCCATGTTATTTTTCTGCTTTGATACATCCTATATTAGCAATATGACTCAATGGCTATTAATCTTTCAATAATCAAATATAATAATAAAAAAAAGGCAGTTACCTAGTGTTGGTCCTGCTTCTTGGGCAGAGGGCTAGATACGGTCTTAACCTTCAATATTGGATGGAGAATTTGGATTAGATTATACTGTTTCCAATATATACAGGGCAATGTCTTGGGATTGACCAATAATTTAGACCATGGTGGTGGGAGTGTCTTGGATTTTGGGAGGTTGAGGATTGGAGAAGGATTTCCTCCTGAAATGCTAATGGGAGTCAGACCTAGTTTAGGAGGATTCAAATACAATGGATTTGGAGTGTGTTACCCTCTTTCCCAAGAAATGGAAAAGTATAGAAAAAGAAAAAGAAAAAGAGAACATGTGTACAACAGTCATTTGAATAATTTTTTTCTCCAGAATGGCATTATTTCTTTATTTTTTATTTTTTATTTTTGTGGGTGCAGTTGCTGATACTAGAATTAATACTTTGATGTTTAATTGCTTGATGACAAAATTATTTCCTCTGTGCAGGCAAAGTCAGAAGTCTTCGGTTGTGAGTGAATATATCATCTTGATTTCTATGTGAGTGTCGCGTTTCAGTTATTTGGTATCTTACCTTGTTTGGCTACTGGCTACTAATTTTGGGAGTCGTCATGAACATTTTCTTTTATTTTATGCATATATTGTGGTCTTGTGGATATCCTCATTTTGCTTATCAATATCTTCGTAGGATATTTGTTTTATAGCATTTTTCTTTGGATAGGAGAGAAAGTGAGTGTTGCTCAATCCCTTGGTATACTAAATGAGTTTTCAGGTTCTGAGACTTCCCATTATGAATACAGTGGTGTTAAAATATAACTTATGGGAACCATATATGTGCTGATAATTATTACAGTTCATGTATCATCATGAAAATATTTAGCATTGATTTATCTCACCTCAGGCCTTTCATGGGATCAGTTCAACAGCATTTTGTTTGTACACGTGTGGCAATGCTTAAGAAGCCATACTTTGGCTTGGGTATTGTGCCTATGCTTTATCATTCTCTTTTGAATTTTTTTCATCAACACAATCGCTTATATACAATATTTTATTTTATGCATTGATCATGCCTGTTGTTTTACGTTTTCCTAGTGCCTTTCCTTGCATTTCAAAGGAATTTTTTTCTCTTATATATGAATGCGTATCTTGTTTCTATTATCAATTTAGGGCGGACGAGGAACCTGTTGATCCAAAGAAGTATCTTGAGGATTCTTGTGTCCCCAAGTGTGTGAAACCTTTACGTGAATATCAGGTGAAGCATATTGAGAATTGTAACTTTAAATGTTCCTATTATGCAAATTTTAAGGTTCTACATGTAATAATGTGTTGTGTATCTAAATGTGATGATGCTTGTTTCATATGTGTTTGAAATTACAACTAGATGAGAGACTATTGGTGCATTTTTATTCTGGCATGGTATAATATCCTGTAGCTGCAATCTATTGTACCACAGTATCTCATGATACATTTCTTAAACCACAATCTTCCTTGTATTGTAAGAATCAACTGTGTGGAACCTAATGTATCGTTTCATGTGGTAGTTCACTAGCTACCAAGTATGGAGGTATCTTTTTCAACTTCAATAGTCATTTTCTTGAGACCTTGGTGAAATGGTACATGGGTGGACATTATCAGTTGTAGAAGTAGGGTTCCATATTAAAAGTAAACTAAAAACGCCTATCGACTGAAGTACTTGCTTCGGTTCCTAACACCATGTCCTTGAACTTTTCTCATTAATAAAAAACAATTTTTTTATTTTTATTTTTATAATCTTAGAAATGAAATGGTAATTATGTTTGGGACATTGTCAAATTTGTTGCTTTATGATGGGTGATCTTAATTGAATTATACACACACACACAAAAATGATCAAGTCAACATATGCTTATATAAGCTTATGTAAGCATAAAGCCCATAGATAATTGTGGGATGCGTATTTTGAAAAATGTACTGTTGGATTAGAAACTATACTTAAGTATGTCATGTCTGTCAAAAATCATAGTGATCCAACAGTCAGTTTCTCAGAAATGTCACTAAGAAAATCTTTGAGAGTGGTCACAAATTTTGATAGCTATATTTTGAAATTCTGATATTGGATCACCGTGATTTTTGGCATACATGACATCTATTAGTATAGTATCTAATCCATCGGCCAATTT
>JAESVK010000165.1:1437336-1450295 GCA_017140935.1 Hamamelis virginiana
GAATAATGTGTTGAGTTTATGAAAATGAGGAGCTTTCAATTTTTTTTGTCCAAGTTTAGAATAATATGTTGAGTTTATGAAAATGAGGGATGTGTGGGACACATCTAATTTTTGATGAGTTGTTTGTTAGAGCTGGGCTTTGTGGGTTTGTGTATTTGAGGTAACTTGGACTGCATCTATAAAGGGGTAACTTGTTTTCGTTATCTTAGATTGGTTATCTTGGGGAGGAGAAAATATTCCATATAACTGGCACACCACGTTGCATGGATGATGTGGTGCCGGTCCAATAATAAATTGACATTTGTGTTTTTGTCAATTTTACTCAAAGCATGTGAATAACTGAATACCTTTTTAGCGGAACCTAAATAGTAAAAAAAAACCTAATGGAGGCATTAAAACCTGATCTCTCTCTCTCTCTCTCTACATTCTCTGTTATGGACTTGTAGCTTCTCCATTTTTCTCCATGAAGTATTGGATGATCCATCATGATGCTTGGGGAACATCAATTTTGTTTCATTAACCATTTTGGTTTCTTTTGGGTTATGGATTGATATATTCTGAGTACTTGCTTGGTCTTACTCTAATGGATTTGTATTTTAACATTCTTCAAGTTGCCTGCAGCGAATGCAATTCTTTCAGTATGGAAGGGTGGTTAACTCTTGTGATTAAAAAAAAAATTGTAGGCAAATATATGCCCAAATATATATATATATATATATATATATAAAAGGTTGGATTGGATTCAAGTTGCAATGAGGTACTATTAGAATAAGGAATTACTAGACAATGCACATAAGTTGTTTGATGAATATCCTGAGAGAACAGCGAGGAGAAAGAAGAGTCACAAGGAAGAGGAAGCCATTACATAGAACGTAGAGAAAGATCCGGTTTTGGTGATCCCATTTTGGAATGCTTTTGGATGATGTTTTCTGTTTAGACCTGTTTCACAAATGTCAACTTATTATTAGACCGGCACACCACATCATCCATGCCACGTGGTGTGCCGGTTATACTGAATAATTTCTGCTTGGGGAGGGGTTAATTGAAGAGGACCTTGCCCATTGATTTAGAGCGTGATGAATGAAGTGGAAGAGTGCTTTTGGAGTTTCTTGTGATCTATGCATACTAATCGAGTAGAACATTTTGTTGGATGGCCACAAAATCAGCCGTGTTTAATGGTATGCATAGGCAGGCAGTTAAGCAACAAGCATGTCCATGAATGAATACAGCCATATGGGGATGTTGAGATGTGTGAGTGGAAAGACAATAAAAGACTGTAAAGATGCATTTGTGAGAAGCCTGAGCTAGCACTAAATGCAGAAAAGATGCTAGATAGTTGTATAAGATATTTGATCATGTGAGACAAAGACTAGTAACTAAACAACTAAGAGGAGTGATTTGGTTCAAGATGAAGGCATTTGAAGGACAAGAGAAAAACAAAGAACACTGATGGACGGGATTGTGAGAATAGACGTGACAATCTGGGATGACATGACCCCGATTGTGTTGAATAACATAAAAGGATTCGTGTAGATGACACCAAGTAGTTGGGATAAGGCTTTGTTTGGTTGAGGTTTTAGATTATAAAATTGAACATGGCCAAGAGATCCATTTGGTTTCCTTAATTGTAAGTTGTTTTGCTCCTCTCTCTCTCTCTCTCTCTCTCTCTCTCTCTCTCTCTCTCTCTCCGCGATTGGAGGGTTGCTACATAGAATAAGGTATTCATGGGGTCATATTCAGCTATTGAAGGATGGAATTAATGTATGTTTGATTAAGGTCACAGTATTTATTTCTGCACTTAATTTTACTGAGTAAGAAGTTCAAGTAAGAAGTTCCCCTCATTCTTTTCTACCCTTGTAAAAATGAGAGGAGTGAAGACAAATAATAATTCAGAAGACTTAACTTTAGTAAACATGCATTTGGAATACTTGGATGGGTTGAAGTGGGAAAATTGCTAGTTGCTAGAATATGATTGTAGCACATTATTATTGATGTTGTTTCATTTATTACAGGCATGCATTAAGAGGATCCAAGGTGATGACAGTGGGCATAAGCACTGTACGGGGCAGTACTTCGATTACTGGTCTTGTGTTGATAAATGTGTAAGCCTTTTTTTTTCATCATTGACACGATTCATTTAGATCATTGTCCTGGTTCGTTTCCTCAAATGGACTCTTTGAAATGCAGGTTGCCACAAAGCTATTTGGAAAACTGAAGTGATTGGGAGGTAGTTACATGGTATCTGAGAGTCATCCTATGTTTTTCTTCTAGCAGATTTCAATTATCGATGTCACCTAATGTTTGATTGGCTCATTTTGCACCCCGAACTATATATATGCTGTCATATTGATCAGCGAAACCTTTTTTCCTTTGTCCATGTCAACAATTGAGACTTTGGAGTTAAAATAAAAGAAGGATTTTGTGGGCTGTTTATGATTTTCATGCTGTTGTGGTTCAAGATGTTGTGGGGTAATGGTGAGAATAATAAAGGCATGGAAATTATGAGTTAATGAAGCATTTCCTCCTACAACTGTACAGTGAACCAGTGGAATAGCTCAAGTCTGATTTTCCATGGTTCAGCTGCGCCGCACGATTCCTTTCCTAGTTTCATTCTCAATTGTCAGTGTATTCATGTACTCCCGAGAACGACCCACGTGCAGGCTAGCACAGGTGGTGAGAGGGATGGGGTTGGGTCTCGGTTTCGAGACTTCCTTCTAGCATTCTTTTAAATATTTTGTATTCGTGTAATATTCTCATATCTACCCCCTAAAAAGAAAAAATTATTTTCTAAAATGAAAAAAGAAGCCAGCTTAAATCCCTGTTTGATTGAGCGATCTCCCGTGATTTATTGCATACCACTGAAAGACAAGTTTGTGACTTGGATGTGGAGTTGCTCGGACAATGTCAAATTTTACATTATTAACTCTAGTACAAGGCATGATCTGGATGGTCTGCACATCATTCAAGTGAAAAACAGACCATCCAGATCATGCCACATCACCCAAGCATATCCAAGCCCAAGTAGAGGATCCAGACGAAATCCGAGCAAAGAATGTTGAAGCAGCCTGTGGAGGATCCAGACGAAATCTGCAATGTAAAATAAAGTTGTCAGCTTGTTTGGCTGTTGGACAAAATTCCCATATTGTATCATGATAAATTTTCTTCTTTTTTACTCTTGCAGTATTCATGCGGAGTTACCTTATATGAACCAAAAAAATATCTCAAGTACGTGCTGCTCACGTTGTGTTGCGTTAGGGTTAGGACGGGTTTAGATGCTGATGAAAGGTACATACAAATGTGACAGAAGATCTCCGCTTTATAGAGATGGAGTGTTTAGAATATAAAAGTGAGGTGTGGAAATCAATTGTTATGGTATTAGAATATTGAAATATAAAATATTTTTAATGGTAAATTTGTACAAGAACATATTTGAAATAACAATTATGGAAGGGAGAAACACTAGTGTGTGTATAAATATATTCGCCTCAAATTCCAATACATATAATAATATTACCATGATCAGAATATAGACCAAATTATTTAAATTATCTAACCTGGATGGGATTTATAGATTGTTCACATAAATTGATCTTTAAGGATCATTTGTTTAAACTTCTATTTTTAATATTTTATTTTAGAAGTTAAAAAATAAAAATGTTTTTTTAATTTTTTTTTTACTATTAAATTTTTCACACTCAAATGTTTTTAAGTTTTGTAGAAGTGAAAATTAGGGTGTAGAATTTTATCCAAACGGCATTGGACATTTTGGTTACTCTTCATTTTCCGCAGAGATAAACAAAGCTCCTGTGAGAGATATTTTAACTTTTAAGGGTTCACAATTTCAGCATTGCATGCACACCAACGGAGCTCATGAAGTGCGCAGGATAAGATGCCAACACTTCTTCTTCCCTGTAACTCCCTTTCTCTTCTCAACTCATCCAATTGCAGTATTGCCCTCAACATCATTCAAAAAACACCACTTTCAAAAACCCCAAATACCACCTCACTCACTCTCGCTAAATCTCCCAAAACCCTAATATTTTCTCGCAATTCTCCAATTTGGAGGCATACCCACATCCCCTTCTGTTCTTCAAACGACGTTTTTGAGGAAATATCGAGTACCAATTTGTCCAAAAAGCCTCAGGATGATGAAATTCAAGAGATTGAATTACTGGGTAAGCCTTCTCCTATGCCCATAAACAATGGGTCTGCTTCAGAATTCGATATTGAAACGAAAAAACCCGGTAAAGATGAGGCCTTAGCGCCTTTCTTGAAGTTCTTCACGCCTCGAGATTCATTAGAAGAAGTAAAAGATGAAGGGGATGAACAGAGCAATGAGAAAGAAGATAAAAGTGTGGAACTTCAGAAGGTTTCGGTTGAGTATTACGAGCCTAAACCTGGAGATTTGGTGGTGGGTGTTGTAGTTTCGGGGAATGAGAATAAGCTTGATGTGAATGTAGGCGCAGACTTGTTGGGTACAATGTTGACAAAGGAAGTGCTTCCTTTGTATGACAAAGAGATGGAGTACTTATTATGTGATGTAGAGAAGGATGCTGAGGATTTTATGATTCGTGGGAAGATGGGAATTGTGAAGAATGATGAAGCTTTGAATGGGGAACCCGTGCCAGGGAGGCCTGTAGTGGAGACTGGGACTGTTTTGTTTGCTGAAGTGCTCGGTAGAACGCTTAGCGGCCGGCCATTGCTTTCGACGCGACGGTTTTTCCGGCGGGTTGCCTGGCATCGAGTGAGGCAGGTTCTTTTCTCACTTTATTTATTTATTTTTCTTTGCAATTGAGTGGATTTGGTTATTTTCTTGCGGATTATATGAACTTGGTTAATGACTTTCATGATATATTTTGTGTTTAAATTGAGTTTGAGGTATTTCTAGATGGTTTGTTTTAGAAAATAAATGGAAAAGATAATTTATAATATGTTATCTGAGTTGAGATTCATGATCGATACTGGAATTTTTTGGTTTCAAGTATTTAGCTGCCAGTGATTAACTTGGTCTTTGTTGTAATTTTTGTTAGATGATTCTGGTTGACAGTGAGTTTCATTTTTTATTTATTTATTTATTGAAATCTTCTTATGTTATGCAGATAAAACAGCTGAATGAGCCTATTGAGGTTAGGATTACAGAGTGGAATACTGGTGGCCTTCTTACAAGAATTGAGGTTTGCTTTCACTTTTACTCTCTCTCTCTCTCTCTCTCTCTCTCTCTCTCTCTCCCTCTTATTATTCGGAATGATTTTGCAGGGTCTGCGTGCCTTTCTTCCTAAAGGCGAGTTGATGAATAGAGTTAACAACTTCACTGAATTGAAAGAAAATGTACGTCAAAACTCTTTGGGATTTCACACTGGCTACTTATTATATTTGCTTAGAAGTATGTGTAATACCTTCAGCCCATCAATAAATATCTCTGTCAGTTAGCATGTATCAATTGGAACTTTTAGTGTTGGAACAGTTCGGCATTTGTCAAATTCACAAAATGCTACTGATATACTGATGCTGATAATCTAATCTAGAATTAGATATTACTAGCTAAGAAAATTTGATAATGATTGAGAAAACCTGCTTAAGGGTGTGATGCCACTGCATTTTGAGGCTCAAGTGAGCATGACTTGGATACAACATGCTTGCTTTTGGCCGGGGCCACCACTAAGCAATTGTGGCGAGAGTCAGTAATACTTCTTATTTTCTAACAGCAAGCATTTAAAAAAAAAAAAGAAATTTTTTTTGCATGTTCGACTGTTTGTGGCGTAGACGCAGTCAAGTAATCAGCACAGCTTAATAAAAAAGTTTTCTGTCAGGATGTTTGAAATTGATGAAATTGTTTTCTGCGTTCCCTTATTTTTAACACAAATTTTTTCAATTTTTGAATTTAATATTTTACATACCCGGAAAAGCTACTTGTGTTTAATTATCTTAAATTTATTCATGAGTAAGTCAAATAAACTTTACTTTAAGTAGTAATTATTATCTTTTATAGGACATAGATAACATTACTTGAAGAAGTAAAATAACAAAGTATGTTCATTAGTAAGTAAGCTTTACACTAAAATAACTATTAGAGCACTTGGAGAAGAAGTAGCATAGTTGGGCTCACCTCGTCAACCTCCTATCTATCATCTCAAACACTTAATCTAGGCCCTAACTCAAGCGCTAGAGGGTTGTGTTGGGAAAAGCAAAGTCTTTGCCTTGGTGACATTTTGATTATACTTGTAACTTAGTGTTTATAATGCAAAAAGTCTATATTTATTTAAATATATGCTTACGTGATTAAACCCATAATGTGGAATTATAATGTGTACTGTCCTTTATCAAGGCACGGTCCCTCACCTCTTGATAAGGATGCCCATGCTCATGGTAATTGACATGGATGCGTAGTCCCTGTGAGTAAATGCCCTTGTAAAGGGGGAACAAAGTGTTTTCTCCTAAGGATGCCCACTTCAAAATGTGGAAGCTAGGGCAGCGAGACTTGGGTGTAACCCTTTTCCCCTTTAGGTAGTGCATGTGCCCTGATGCTACATTGCTGTACGCCAGCCTTGGCCATGGGCAAGGCTCGGGGGTCCTCTTTCAGGACTTGGTTTGGAAGCGGCAAGGTTGTGGCCCTATGGCGGCCAACGATCTTGTTCATTTGGGATGATCCGAGGGATGTGGCTCGGAGGAGTGAGAGTTGGGTCCAGTCGAGGCAAGGCTTGTTCCTGTCCAATGGAATGAAAGTATGCCTTGACATTCTTGGGAGTGAATGGGATGGAGTCTTACCTAATGTGTGAATGGCACGTTGCAAAGGCGCATTAAATGCCACCATTAAATGCCACCGTCAACACAGGTGAGCTGATGGCAACTCTAGTGGTGGGTAAAGGCATTGAGCTTTGCTAGCTGAGGCAGTTGACCTTCTACCCAGGGAACTCTTAGTGAACCAATGGTAATAGTGACATAGCACCTTGGAGTGACATAGCACCTCGGATATTGGCTCATTCATGTACCTTAGGAAAGTGACCGCTTTGACACTTGGAACAGAAAGACATAAAGCTTCGACAGAAGGTGAAAGATAGAGAATATATGTTGGTTTTAAGACACCTGTAGGGTACAGACCGGTTTTACTGTTCATCCCCTATAGCCTATATAAAGGGAACTTGTAGCAATAGTAGCACAACAGCAATCTACATTAAATAAGCATTTAGTGCATTAAAGCTCTCTCTCTCTCTCTCTCTCTCTCTCTGTTTTGGAATAACTCTTAGTTTCTACCTACCACCACCAAGAGTCAAGCCTGCTCCAAGAAGGTTGAGCCTACAACCACTCAAAGTTGAGGAGTGGTTAGGCGGAGCTATTACTTTTAGGAGAAGGGGATCACTTTATTGCCAAAGTCCCCAACTTCACTCTCAAGTTGCCCTGCTCCTCCCCTCAAAGTCATCTCACCTTAGATTTCCCACAGAAGGTACGAGCAATGAAGATGTATTTGGGTAAGGTGTACTTTGTCATTAGCTCTTTTTGCTATTTGTCTTTGTATTTGGTTATTTATATACATTTTACTGCGAGTATACTTTAAAAACTGTCTTGAGTGGCTAGTCCTCCTTGCTTTAAAGAACTTACTATAAACACTTAGTTCTTGGATTTCCTTGTTTACTGTTTCTGTGTTACCATACATTTGCTTGTCTTTTTTGTATTGATTGTACGCTTTTTTACGCATTGTTGGCTTTTGATGAGGTAGGTGGGGCGCCGAATGTATGTGCAGATTAGTAGAATAAATGAATCTAATAATGACTTGATACTCAGCGAGAGGGACGCTTGGGTCAGTTTTTCAATTAGCATTTGTGTTACTGTCTTTTTTTATTGCTCGAAATATTCTTTGGGTTCCTTGCTTGAAGCGCTTGGTGATTTTGTTGTATAATGTTGCAGGAAATGTTACACCTTCAAGAGGGAACACTTCTAGAAGGAACTGTCAGAAAAATATTTCCATATGGAGCCCAAATAAGGATAGGTGAAACTAACAGAAGGTAAAGTACAAATTAAAATTTGGTTTGTGAAGTCATGGTGCCAAGTTGCTTCTGCGTATGTTTTTCTTGATTTTTTCAATTTTGACACGTGTTGCCTAAGAAAAGAAAAAGAATAAAAAAAGAAGCTTTAATATCAAATAAACTAACATTAGGGTAGCAATGCAACAAAATATATTAAATTGTTTCTTGGACAAAGAGTTAGCATATAGAGTTTTCTGATAAAGCTTAATAATATACATGTTGACAAGAAAGAAATAGAAAAAAAATACATTTTTTAATATTATGAACAGGACCTGGTGAATTGAGGTTTTGGAAGAAAAAAATGATAATTTACAAAAATACATGATGGGCTTTTTTTAAGTTGCCAAAAGTTCAGTACATAAGCCCTCAATGGTCCACAGTTCTTAAAGGCGCAAGGTGCAAAAAAAAAAAAAAGCGCGGGCCTGAGGCAAGTGAGGCACATATTTTAATAAAACTAATACTAAAATATTTGATTAAATGCAACTAACAAAAATAAATCAGTGTACACATAAACAATTGAATACTCTCATTTTTTGTCCTATAAACTCAATTGGTTTTTGTTTCTGCTTTCTAGCTCAGGTTGGCTATTTTTTTAATTCCAACTCTATCTAGAGTTAATGGAGTCATGGATGATCAATTTTGTTTAATATATGTAATAGAATACAATCCTATAGAATACATATTCAACCTTGTCTACTTTAAAGCCAGAGCATATAACAGAGCTTAAAGAAAAAAACAAACAAACAGAGATACGCATGGCAGAGAGACCAGAGAACGGGGCTTTTAATTTACTTTGCTTTATTTGTTTCCGACTTCCTCTTTTACACTTGTTTTTAATAGTTGATGACTTAGATTAGATGGATGATCTAATCTAACGGCTGGAAATTCAAAAGCATAAGAGTTAAATAAAAAAAAGGGTTAAAAATGCTTTAATCCCTCAAGCGCGCCTTGATAGTGCCTTGTACCTGGGAAAAAGCCTTGCCTAGGCACGTCTCTTTTGTGCCTGGAAGACCTCGCCTCACCTAGCCCTGGGCGAAGCCCATAGCTTGAGCCTGCCTGAGCCTAGGGCCTAGGCATGCCTTAGGTGCGCTTTTAACAACTATATTTGGTCGTGTTTCCAAAATAAACTAAAAGTTCCACCGAGGCTTATCTGTAGTTAAAGTATAGTTGCCTTCTCTCCGTAGTTAAACTATAGTTGGCTTCACAATTTTCTGTTCTTCTGCATTAAGTTGCATTCGCTTGGAGACTGTCAATAAATATAGAATGTAGTTTAAATTTTTGTCCTTTGGCTTCTTTTATATATTGCTGGTGAACAAATGTCCTAAACCTTCTTAATGTTTGTCAGTGGGTTGCTGCATATCTCAAACATCACTCGTTCCCGCATTACTTCTGTCAATGACTTGCTTACAGTTGATGAAAAGGTTAAAGTTCTGGTTGTGAAGTCAATGTTTCCTGACAAGATATCCTTCAGGTAATTGAGGATTGGATTGCTGGGTCTTTGAGTTTTCCCTTGCACGTTTGATGCATTAAATTACTTGCTTAGTTTTTATCTTTATGAAGATAAACTCTTCACTTGCTATCTTATACCCCCACTCAGGGTATGAAGTCTTCCTTGTAAGAGTCGTTATATGAAGCAAATGTTGGTTAATGATGAAGCTTCCTCCACCTTTATGGAAGCCAAAATTGATATGAAAGTATATATATATATATATATATATACGGAGGTGCTAATATAAGGTGCACCTAATGCATCCTGCATCAGGTGCCCTCTTGTAGAGCCACTTGCACATTCAATTTTGGAAAATTGACTGTTGGATTAGATACCCCTATAATGTATGTCATGCCTGCCAAAAATCACAGTGATCCAACGGTTGGTTTATGAGAAAACTGACTGCCAAAAATGATAACATTTTAAAGAACAAAAAAGTCATAGTTTTTCAAAGTTAGATATTTCAAAAACCAACCGTTGGATCAATGTGATTTTTGGCAGGCATGACATACATTACAGGGGTATCTAATCCAACAGTCAGTTTTCCAAAATTTACTGTGCAAGTGGCTCTACAAGAGGGCACCTGATATTAGCACCTCTATATATATATATATATATAAAGTTTGGTTCAAGCGCGCACTAGCACGCATACGCACTAGTGCAATATGCACCGTTGATTGAATCCAACGGCATGTGATTCATTTTGTCATTCATCCCATGGCATGTGCATTAAATGTTGTGTACGGTAACGTCAGTGACTCAATAAATTTCTTTAAAAAAATAATCTTTGGAATAAAACACTAAAAAGAAAGGAAAAAATTGTAAAAACAGTAAAGCCGCATAGTTCCCTAGTGTGTTTGGAACAAAGTAAACCCGCAGTCATCCCTTGCGTGTTTGAAAAAAGCTTAAAACACTAAACCCGCGCAGGCATAGCTTGGGTGTATGAAAAAGTTTAAACAGTAAACCCGCATCACTCCCTTGTATGTTTGGAAGAGTCTCAATACTCTTTCATAAATAAATAAATGACATTTTTATTTTCCAAAATTGATTCCATCCTCGTTAAAAAATTACATTTTTCCCTAATTTTTTATTTTTCCAAAATTGAATCCAGTCCTCTTTAAATCAGCCATCCCATCCACTTGTAAATTTCCAATTTATTATTTCACTTACCATTGCAGTAAGTTTGGAGTAAATGTGAGATAGAAATTGGTAAGTGAAATAATTAATTGGAAACTTACCTGTGGATGGGTTGGTAGATTTAAAGAGGATTGGATTCAATTTTGTAAAAAAAAAATTAGGGTAAAATATAATTTTTTCATGAGGATGGATTCAATTTTGGAAAACAAAAATGTCATTTATTTATTTACAAAAGAGTATTGTGGAGAAAAGAAAAGCATATGAGCTTGATTTTTTGAAAAAAGAAAAGAAAAGAAAAGGATGTCGCAGATGAGGGATGTGGGATTGAGATTCCAAACGTACAAGGGAGTGATGCAGGTTTATTGTTTAAACTTTTTCGTACACGCAAGCTATGCCTGCGGGTTTAGTCTTTTAAGCTTTTTTCAAACATGCAAGGGATGACTGCGAGTTTACTTTGTTCCAAACACGCCAGCGAACTATGTGGGTTTACTGTTTTTACAATTCTTTTCCTTTAATTTAGTGTTTTATTCAAAAAACTGTTTTTTTAAAGAAATTTATTGAGTCCCTGATGTTACTGTACCGTTCGTACACAGCATTTAATGCACTTGACATGGGATGAATGACGAAATGAATCGCATGCCGTTGGATTTAATGAACGATACATATTGCACGAGTGCGTATGCGTAATGGTGCGCGCTTGAACCAAACTCTGTGTGTGTGTAAACTCTCTGTGCGCGCGCGCGTGCGTGTAGTAATAATCTGTTATGGTCATGGAATAATGATATATCCGTATATCTGTGAGTATTAATAAAATATTAGACTCGCATTTCTTTACCGATATTTCGGTAAATATTGGTCTAAGGTGGAGATTCTTTTGTATACAAGTTTATTGATTTATTTATTTGAAATATTTTAAAATTTTAATGCTATGTAACATTTTAGTGTAAAATTTGTAGAAATTTGTAATTTATTTTGCCTAGCACGCCACACTTTATTATACCAAATATAACATCAACTTGTCTTATATATATTTAATTTGCAATATTTTGATTCTAAATTGTGTATTATAGTTTAATTCATTATTTTGCAGAGTTGTGCTGAAAATTTCCTTGTTTAACTAATAATATCTATCATATCTTTAAATCGATATCGATATTTTCGATATGATCAATATATCTGTCGATATATATATTTTTTGGGACCATCGATATATCTCTCGATACTGATATTTAATTCCTGGTTATGGTACATATAGCATGGCCCACATGATCACAACCGTCCGTGACATGCACTCATAGGAGCATGATGTGCATGCGCTAGCGCGTGCACGTCGTGGACAACCTTGATCGTGCGGACCAAGCAGCATGTGCCGCAACTCTGTGTGTGTGTGTGTGTGTGTGTGTGCAGGGACTGTTTCCTCTTTCATGTTATTTTACATCTATACTTACATCTCGTTCAAAACATCAATGTGGGTCGGATATTTTTAGAAACTGACTGTCGGATAATTCTTATGTATGTAATTTATGCCAAAAATCACAGTGATCCAACGGTCGGATTTTTAAAAATCTCACTATAAAAAACTGCGATGTTTTCTAAGTATAATAATTTTTTACAGTCACATTTTTTAGAAACTAACTGTTGGATCACTGTGATATTGATTTTAAGAAATCTCACTATAAAAAATTGCAAGTATAATAATTTTTCATAGTCACATTTTTCAGAAATCAACTGTTGAATCATTGTGAGTTTTGGCATAAATGACATACATAAGAAATGTATCTAATCCAACGGCTGGTTTCTCAAAATATTCAACCCAAATAGGTGTTTTGAAAACGAGATGTAGGTATAGATGTAAAATAAGATGTAAGGGGAACCTGCCCCATATATATATATATATATATATATAGTAATTTTCTTATGAGGACTTCTTTATGTGAGGACTTGACTTTTTTATCTAAGTAATATGAGAATTTTGGAAAACCGACCGTTGGATTAGATATTCTCCCAATGTATGTCATGCATGCCAAAAATCATAGTGATCTAACGGTCGGTTTCTAAAATACAAATTGTGAAAAAAATGTGACCATTAGATACTATCATAGTTTTTCACAGTTTGTATTTTAGAAACCATCTCTCAGATCACTGTGATTTTTGGCATGCATGTCATACATAGGATGAATATTCATTCCAACGGCTGGTTTTTGAAAATATCCATCTTACATTGGCTAAAAAGCCAAGCCCTCACATAAGTTTATGTAAGGACGTCCTCATAAGAAAAGGACTCTCTCTCTCTCTCTCTCTCTCTCTCTCTA
>JAESVK010000165.1:1450395-1477292 GCA_017140935.1 Hamamelis virginiana
TATATATATATATATATATATATATATATATATATATATATATATACTTGGAAAGGCTTGCAATTATGATTTGATCTTTATTCGATAGTTGGTGATAGTAGATTCAAATGAAACCTTTAGGATCTCTTCTTTCTCAATTGCACAGCATCATCCATTTTCAGTGCATTATGTTTTTAGGGTTACTTATATCTCATTTCTCCTCTCCATGAATTTTCCATTTATGGAGTTACTTTGTCCAAATTTTTGCACCCGTTGTCAGAATTCCTTTACATTGGAAAGGCAAATGAACACAGTATTCTTGATTCATGTGAGTTTAAGAAAATTATTAAGGCATGAGAAAACAGCTTTTTTGATTTAAAAAAGATAACTTTTTTTACTATAATTTTTTTTCTGAACTATAATTTTCACTTTCTGGTCTCAATATCATTTGGCTACAGCGGAGAAGCTATAGATGTGACAGCTAAATACCTTGGAAATTGCTTACAGTTTTTTCTAAATCTAGGTAATAGAAAAATCCATCTTATATATGACAAAAATGTGACTTCTGACTTTAGAATTACCCTTGTGGCTGTGGGTTTAGAATGGTAAAGGCCTGAGTAGCTCTGTTAAATTGGTTCATGGCGTAGGTGCCAAGTATCTAGGTTTGAAGTTTATGCCCATGATAAAATATGATTTACATGCGTAACTCTATAACTTACATATCAAAGTGGAAAATGTATGTGCTGTAAACCTGTTAAAAATTCTTTAGTGGTAGCACCTTAGTATATCTCTTTTATTATTGCTCCATGTCCAGGTGTACCAAGTGATGATGCCTTCTGCCTGGTTTAAAGCATCATCAGGTTATTACATATTTACATGGAGTGTCCTTTGAATTCCCAGTGCTGGCTCCTGCCTAAGTCTTGGCACAGTTAAAACCGACATTTTTTAGGCACTCCAGCAACATTCCTCTTGAAGGGACATTCCTTCATGGTGTTTTTGGATGTCCCATAGAAATAAACCATACCGTTTTCATATAAGTTGCAATTTCATTCTCTAGAGTGAAAATGTAGAAAATGGGGCCGACTATAGTGTACTTCTATAGTTTTATTTGTGATAGATGAGATGATTGCAGACCATAGTGTACCTCTATAGTTTTATATTTTGTGGCATCTGATGCTTAAAGGATAAATTGGGTCAATTGACAAATGAACTAACTTGTATCCTCAAATGTTTGTCTAGTTTCATGCTTGTATCCTACTTATATAATCTTTTTATTCATTATGTTTTTCCCCCTTTTCTCCTCTTTTGTTTGTGGTAACTACAGTTTATGTATGATGTTGAAAATTTAAGACTCGACTAAAAACTAGGAGAAAAATCAGGTTTTTTCTGTACTGATGCAAGTTTTTTGACTCATAGTTCTGCCCTCTATTGGTGCCTACAAGTTAATCATTGTCCTCTTGAAGTATTTAATTTTATTTCTAAATTTAAATCCTTTTCGGGTTTCAAACACTTAATTAATGGGGAAATTTGTGTTCATGCCAAATAGTGGCACCTATATCGCTGCTGATAATAATTTAGCTTTTGTGGCTTGCAGTATTGCTGATCTTGAAAGTGAGCCTGGCCTATTTTTATCAAATAAAGAGGTGCTTATATTCTTCTAGTTTATTTTTGTTTCCTAAATTATCATGTCACAAGACTGCTACCCCTTCTGAGTTTATTTATGAGAGTCAAGTTGATAAAATCACACTTCCTTTGTACAGAAAGTATTTTCAGAGGCTAAAGAGATGGCAATGAAGTATAGGCAAAAGCTACCTGCTGTTTCAGCGACTCGTAAGTTAGAGCCTCTTCCTGACACTATACTTTTTGACGACGAAGCAAGTTTATATGCAAATTGGAGATGGTTCAAATTTGAAAGGGATAATGAACCAAACTGACCCATATGGTCGATGCTTGATGCAATCAAAGTTCAAAAAGGGAGAACTCAAAGCCTTGCTTCTCCTCTTCCCTATCGTGGCAAACGGAAAATCTCTTAATCGATCCGTTGGTCTATTCCATTAATGGAAATCAAAGGTATATGAATTGATGGCATGTCTTATCTTTTGAATTGCAAGCCATCTGAAAATCAACGAAAGCAAAGGACAATGATCATAGCCTAACATGATTTCCTCTTGTTCAAGTTTTCTAGATAATTATGTAACATTACAGGTCTTCCTTTCGTCACTTTCATTATTTACCAATTAGGAAATGATTAAATTCATTTACTTTTTGTGCCCTTGGACCGACGGTAGTGTTGCCCTGGAAATATATATATATTCTTAGGGAAGATAATTGAGAAGGATATACTTCTATCTATGATTTGAATATAATCTGTCCTAATGGGTCTGGTTTTGGCATTGATAAAAGACATTACTTACTGTTTGGCGTAGAAGATGTTCTTGTTCATGTTGCCAACCCAAGGTAGGGGTGGCAGGGAATTGGTTGGTTCCTGGTTACTAAAGATGGTTTTGCTTTGAAACTGAGTCCAATTAATTTAGGCGGGAAAACTTGTGGGTTCATGGTCGAACCATAATCTGACCTAGATCCTTAACTGTTCTGAATTTCTGATAACTTGGTTGTTCAAATTCGAATTTCAGACAGGAAAGAAATCTGTCTGAACCTGTTTAATTAGGATCAAACGAAATGTGTAAAAAAACTAATGAGTTGTGGACTATGATATTAACTCTATATAAGCTGGTTGCTATTAGAAGGTGCATCTTGTGCATTTTTGCCTGAGGCTCAACTGTTGGATTGGATTAGATATCTTTATGCATGTATGTCAAAAATTATACTGATCCAAAAATTAATTTTTTAAAATACCAAAAATTAATTTTTTAAAATACCAATAGTCTTTCACAATGATATTTTTTAAGAAACCGACCATTAGATCATTGTGATTTTGTTATGCATGACATGCATAAGAAGGGAATCTAATCCTACTGTAAGCTTTTTAAATGTTGTCATGAATGGTCTAATATAAGTCATTTTACGCAACTTTGTATAAATTTAAATCTCAAGCTTGAAAATATAGGTTAATGTAGGTCCAATATAGGTCACCTTATAATAGCACTGTGTCTCTGTGCATAAGTATATATATATATATATAAATTTTAAATATCAAACTTGAAAATATCATAATTTGTGTAGGTGTCTGCATGCGTGAATAACCCATTACTAATCATATTGTTTAGTGGATACTGTCTAACCAAGAATAATTGCTCCATGTTTGGTTTTTGAGAAATTAGAGGAAAATCAAAGAAAATTGCAAGTTTATGTAACAGTAAGTGGCATATTGAATCAATGGGTTTGGTTACTTTTAAGTCTTCCATCCTCTTTATCCAAGGCAGGATTCCAGAAAATTGTCTTTTAATTTGGCCTTTGTGAGTCTTGGTAGAAACTTGAGTAACCCTTACCAACCGTACACCTATTTATAATCTTCTTATATATATATGCAAGTGAGAGAGATTGAGAGAGAGAGAGAGAGCATCTCTTTTTGTCGTCTTCATGTTTTCTTACTTAAAACGTCTTTTCGAAATTTCTTAGTTAAAAAACATATAGAATCCAAGTGAACAAAGCCCTAACCTAATTAGGGTTTGGGGCTCCATGAATCTAAATAGTAAAGAAAGGTACCCCCAAAGTCAGTTTATAATTGAATTTTCCAAATTCAATAATAAGGGCATGTTTGGTGAAGGGGAAAGTTAGGGAAAAGGTGGTGTTCAACTTGGAACACTTTAGAACTAAAATGGGGTGTTAAAATAATAAATTTGGAAAACAAACACATATTTTTGGTTCCTGCCATAATAATTCTTCTTTTTGAATATTATAGAACTCTGTAAGTGTTATTAAAGAAATGTAAAAAAAGAACACAATCAGGAGATACAAGAAATTACGTGGTTCATCGTTTAGCTTATGTTCACGATAGCCAATAATCCGAGCTATTCACTATGAATATTAACAAATTACAATATATTTCTTTCTATAGCTTTTTCCAAGCTCTTATTTTTTTTTTTTCCTAATTTCGTCATGATGGTGACACCTCTATTTATAGGCTAATACTCATAATGAGTGGGAAAACCAAAAGCCATAGGTTACAATACCAATTCAAGATGTCATAAGTTACATGATTAAGAGTGGAATACCAAGAGAAGAGGTTATGGAATGAGGTGGTCATCCACATGTGTATGCATGTATTTACAACACTCCCCCTTGGATGTCCATCACATGATGGTAGCATACTTCTGGATGCTTCCCCTGATTATGACAAGCTTTAATTTTTCTAATGATTGAGCCGGCACATCCCAATAATGTATACCATTTCTTGGAATGTTGACTCTGGCAAAGCTTTAGTGAATAGGTTCGCAAAACTATCATGGGACTAGATCTTTTTTACTTCAATCTCATGACTCTTCTGGAGTTCATGTGCATAGAAGAACTTTAGTGAAATATGCTTGATTCTATCTCCCTTAATATAACCCAGGGCCGGCCCTGTGATTTGGGGGGTTCTAAGCGAACTTCTAAAATGGGGTCCTACGTAGTATATAATGACACATTTTTTATTATAAAATATTTAACTACCAATTTTTATTATTGTATTTGTTAGCACACATACAAAGTTTGATGGTGCATATCATTACTATAATCATTTAGTAAAAGAAAACAGAATTACAAAAAGAGAGGTTGAATAGAAAAACATACAGGCTCAATTTCACTATCTCCACCAATTACTAAAATAACATCTATAACTCTTCCTTCCGCATTCAAAAAAGAAAAAAAAATTTATAAATTTCAGAAAAAAATTATGAACATAAATTTATAAACATAAATTATTTATTATACCTAAAAAGTCATGTACATTTAAATATTGCTCTTCTTGCATGTCTAGCCGCAAAGTCGCCAATTAAAGTTGTATGATCAAGTTTATCCACCGTATCTTTTTCAAAATAACATACTAATCCATTTAATTTTTTTTTCTACATTGTTGACCGAAGGTAAGACTTGATCAACTTCAGCTTTGAAAAGTTTCTTTCTCCAGAGGCAATTGTAACTGGTATGGTCAATCATATCCTATAAGCAATCCATGTATTTGAGAAGCAACCATCCATGGCTTTCACATAATTCAACACTTCAAACGGCCTTTTTGTTTCTTTTGGTAAATTTTCTTTTACGACTTTCAATTCCAAAAATAAATTTTTGCCATCAACATCACAATGCTCCTCACATTTTAAAAAATCTTCAAGATTAGTACATTAAGTTTTCAAACATTCATTTGTGATAGAATTTAGCTTCTTTAGATCAAACAAAAATTCAAAATTTTTCTCATATATTTGAAATTGCTCAAATCTACTTTTAAGTGAAGAAAGGCCTTGGTCAACAATGTATACAAAGTAATTAACTCTGAAAGATTCTTGAGTCGAATATGTCACTTCTTCGTTTTCATTCTCATCAAATTGTTTCTTTCTACGAATGATACGTTTTTTACGGAAAATTGGTTCAATCTCCATTGCATTTGCAACTTCTGTAGCTTCAATTATGGCATCCACAAACCCATTTTCTCTATACCTTTCAAAAAAGGTAATGAGTACTTTTAACTAATCAATAGCTACATCAATATTCATATTTTCAGCTTGAAGAGTCTTGCTAACATAATTAATAACAAACAATAGATTGTGCCAAATAATTATAGCAACTATGAACTCAAAATTCTCAAGTTCATACATTGCTAGAGACTCAGCTTTACTCTTTGTTTTGAAATCATCATTAGTATTTGCCAGGTGAAGTAGAGCATCTCTTATTTGTGGAGCTTGATACCTTATTGCTTTAACACTTTCAACACGACTCTCCCAACGTGATTATGATTATGACTTCAACATGAGACCTTTCACATGATCTTGAAAAACTTTCCACAGCTTTGGAGAAGACGCAAACAATGTGTATAGATGTTGAATCACTCCAAAAAAAGATACAGCTTTAGAACAAGAATTAGCCATGTCACAAAGTGCAAGGTTAAGACTATGACAATCACATGACGTATAAAATGCCTTAGGATTAATGTCAAGCAATCTTCTCTGTACACCTTTATGTTTTCCTTTCATTTAGAGTCATTGTCATATCATTGCCCTCTTATATCACCAATATCAAGTTGGAGAGTTTTCAAAACTCCTACAAGTACATTGAAAAGTCCTTCCCCAGATGTATCATTGACTTTAAAAAATTCTAAAAAGAATTCCTTCACCTCTATTGGACTTGTTGAAACATCCACACAACGTATTACAAGTGACATTTGTTATTCGCGACTTATATCTGGAGTACAATCAAGCAGTATTGAAAAATATTTTGCTTCCTTAATTCTTTTAACAATTGTATTTTTGATCTCCTTCGCTATCATTTCTAATTCATTTTGGATCTTGTGACTAAGATAGTGATAACAAATTTCATTCATTTCGATACGTCAAAGGTGCTCCTGCATTACAGGATCAAATTCAGCAATCATTTCAATTATGCCTAAAAAATTTCCATTATTCTTTTCATAAATCTTCTCATTGTTTCCACGAATAGCTATACTTCTTTTAGCTAAAGTTTTAACAACAGCAATAATCATTGTTAGTACATGTCTCCAATGTTCTTTATCTTTATTTATTTGGTCTTGCACTTTTATCAATTGTTTTATTCCTTTCCAATCTTGTGCTAAGTTCAATTCATTTGCCCATACAAATAATATGCTTATTATTAGTGTCATGATTTTTAAGTTTCTGACCAATATTTTTCCAATCTTTGAGTCCAGTCCGTCAGCAGCCAAGAGAGTCATATTTCCATCTTGTTTAAATAACTTGCAACAAAAACAAAAGACCCTATCCACAACATTTGAATATACCAACCATCTTCTATCTTGCTTCTCCTCATTTGATAAATGTCGAATATAATAGGCAGAGGAGAAATGTCTTCCATAATAATCTTTCGGAAAATTGACATCATTATTTCTTATAGGACCCCTTTTTACTAATAAGTCTCTAATATTTTGATCAACCTGCTCCCAGTTACTAGGATCATAAATGTTTAATGGCACACATGTTTCATTAGAATTTTCATGTTGATCCTCATTCAAATTCACATTCTCATTCTCATTCTCATTCAAACACTGATCAGGTTCATTTTCTTCATCCACAAAGTTTTCATTCTCTGTCACATTCTGATGTTCTTCAGTCAAAACTTCTTCAACTGAACTTGAAGCATCTGTTTGTTTATTACTAGTAATAAACTTGTCGAGAGCTCCTGCTTGAGATTGAATAAATTCTTCAATTTTTTGCTTCTTTTTCCTTTTTTCATGTCCAGAAACATACTTTCTATTAGGAGGCA
Organism: Hamamelis virginiana; assembly: GCA_017140935.1. Classification (NCBI taxonomy): domain Eukaryota; kingdom Viridiplantae; phylum Streptophyta; class Magnoliopsida; order Saxifragales; family Hamamelidaceae; genus Hamamelis; species Hamamelis virginiana. Next base: position 1,457,764 of record JAESVK010000165.1, read on the forward strand.
TAATTATATGATCAAACCTAAAACAAGAAATAAATTAAAAATCAATTAACTTCTCTAAAAAATTCTTAGGAAATTTTCAATGTTTATATATCAAAATTTATTTCTCATATGATAATGTTTCGATTAAAAAAAATAGTAATAAGAAGCTAATACAAAAGCATGTCTAAAGTCTTAAATCAAAATCTAAAAATCTCAATCTCATAACAAAGGACAATAATATACTATAATACCAAGCACATATAAAGTCCTAATTCCTAAATTAAAATCCTAAATAAAAAATTTCAGTCCCATATCAAATAAATAATAATAATAATAAATTGAAAACAAAAGGATAACAATAAAGAAAAAAAAGGATTGTTTACTTGCTTTTTTTGAGTTCTTCAAGTTAAAGTCCTTGGAGAGTGGAGACTCGAGGGAGGAATCAGAGGATAAGAGATGGAGAAATAATTTTTTTTTTCCCACAAGAGACAAGTAATTAGCCAATCTAGGGGAGGGGAAAAGCCGAAAAAGGATAGAGAGTTTTTTTTCCCCCCACAAGAGACAAGTAATAAGCCAATCTAAGGGAGGGGAAAAGCCGAAAAGAATAGAGAGAGAAAAGGTAAAAAGAAATGAAGACTTTTCATATGCCAAAAAGTTAAAAAAGATAAGGCAATCTTCAAACTTTATTTTGAAAGTTTCGGCACAGGGGAAACTACAAGTAATTAGAATTCAGAATTCTGATTTGGTGGAAGGCGGGCTTGTTTCAAACTTTCGGCATAGGCTTTAGAAATTAGAATTTGGGTCAATCTTTAAACTACAAGTCCAAGCCCAATCCTAAATATGGACTTTAGAGAGGGGCCTTTTTTTTTGCTAGAAAGTGGTATATATGGACTATGGAGATTGGAGATGGGCCTTTTTTTTCCTTGTAGATAATGGGGGCCTAAAGCAGCCGCTTGAGCTGCTTTAGCTCAACCTTATTGGATTTGAGTGATGCAAGCAACATTGTCTTCATATACAATAGTTGGATCATTAGTGATCGGAGATAATTGACAGGAGCCTCGAATATGTTGAATTAGAGATCTCAACCAAACACATTCCCGACTTGCTTTATAAAGTGCCAATATTTCTGAATGGTTGAAAGAAGTAGCTACCAATGTTTTTTTAGTAGAATGCGAAGAAATAACAATATTACTATTAAGAAATACATAACCTGTCTAAGATCGACCCTTATGAGGATCAGAAAGATATCCTGAAACTGCATAACCTTCAAGTTTAGAACTTTTAAAGTCATAGGAATAAAATAAACCCAAGTCAATAATTCCATGTAGATATCTCAAATATGCTTGACACCAGTCCAATGCCTTTGTGTTGGTGCTGAGCTATATCTAGCAAGCAGATTTACGGAGAAAGATATATCCGGTCTAGTGCTTTGTGCTAAATACAATAGAGCACCAATAACACTTAAGTATAGTACTCAGGACCCAAGACTTCTTCATTTTCTTCTTTAGGACGATATGGATCCTTTTTTATGTTTAAATACCGGACAACCATGGGAGTACTTAGTGAATGAGCTTTATCCATACCAAAATGTTTTAATACTTTCTTAATATAAGTAGACCGATGAAGTAATATCCCACTAGTACTTCTCTCGATCTGTAGGCCGATACAAAATTTTGTTTTCCTTAGGCCTTTCATTTCAAATTCCTTTTTCAAACAATCATCAGCTTTCCCGAGCTCTTTAGGAATCTCAATTAAATTCATGTCATCTACATAAACTGCTACAATTGCAAATCCTTTTAAGGATTTTTATATTATTAAAATGCATGGATAAATAAGATTATTTTTATATTCTTCCTTAGACAAATATTCGCTAAGACTATTGTACCACATCCTTCCAGATTGCTTCAAGCCGTACAATGAACATCTTAATTGAATTGAGTATGTACTCTTTGACTTTGCTTGACGCAATTTTATTTTTTTTATTTTTTTGAGATTTTTATACGAATATCTGTGTCTAGATCCCCATATAAATAAGTAGTTATAACATCCATGAGTCTCATATCTAAATTTTCAGAAACTGCTAAACTTATCAGATATTTGAAAGTTATTGCATCCATAACAGGGGAGTATGTTTCCTCATAATCAATCCCAGGTTTCTACAGGAAACCTTATGCCACAAGTCGTGCCTTATAATGAATGATTTTATTATTTTAATTTCGTTTCTCACAAACACTCAATTGTAACTTATAGGGTTAACACCTTTGGAAGTTGGTAATATAGGTCCAAATACACCATGTTTATTAAGAGACTCTAATTCTACATTAATGACATCTTGCCATTTTGGCCAATCTGATCTTTGTCGACATTCATTTATACTACGTGGTTCTGTATCATCATTATCACCCTTGATATTTTTGTAGCTACTGCATATGTAAATATGTCATCGATGACCATTTCTTTTCTGTTCCACATCTCTCTTGAATAAGTGTAACTTATAGAGATCTCTTCATTATTAGGTACATTTTCCTTTTCAGGGGCTTTCAAAGTCTCATCAGAGACTTGTGTCTTTCTCAAGATAATAATTTCTTGTGGAGTTTTAGAGAGAGTGAATTTTTGCATAACCTCATTTTGAGTGTTCTTAGAGTATGATTGCTTATTTCTCCTCTTCCGAGGAGCTAAGTTCTTTGAACCTATAGGTTTGCCACGCTTCTAACGTACCGCAGATTCATTTACTGCCATATTTGAATTTTGACCTACAGGGACATTAATTCGGGTAGGTGCATTTATAGCTGACACATGTGATTTTGTCACTTTCACTGCATTATTAAATGCATCGGGTAATTTATTTGCAATTTCTTGTAAATGTAATATTCTCTGTATTTCAGTTTCACATTGTGAAGTACGTGGATCTAGATGTGACAAAGTAGGTGTATTTCGCGTTAATTCATGTCATTCTTCAGGAAAGGATTGTTCTATAGGAACAAGATGAACAAGACGTTCTTCTGGAACTCTTATATCTCCCCTAATGACGGGACTTTTGTCTCATCAAAATGACAATCCTCAAAACGGTCTGTAAACAAATCTCCGGTCGAGATATCGAATAATAGATGGTGAATCATAACCAACAAATATTCCCAATCTCTGTTGTGGGCCCATTTTAGAACATTATGGGGGTGGAATTGGGACATGAACTGCACAACTAAATTTTTTCAAATGAGATATGTTTGGTGGATTACCTGTTACGAGTTGTGTAGGAGAGTATTTATGATAAGCTGGTGGTCTAAGTCGTATTAACATTGATGCACGTAATATAGCATGTCCCCAAGCACTAACCGGTAATCTAGACTGCCTAAGCAAAGGTCTGGCAATGAGTTAAAGGCTCTTAATCAAAGATTCAGCCAAGCCATTATGTGTGTGAACATGTGGAATTGGATGTTTAACAATTCCTATAGATGAACAAAATTCATCAAATACTTAAGATGTAAACTCAGCTGCATTATCAAGTCTTATAAACTTAATAGGTTGGTTGGGGAATTGTGCCCTAAGTTTAATGATTTGAGCCAATAAACGGGCAAAAGCTATATTCCTATAAGAAAGTAAGCTAACATGAGACCAACGGGTGGAAGCATCAATTAGGACCATGAAATACTTAAACGGTCCACTTGAGTGATTTATAGGACCACAAATATCATCTTGTATCATTCGGAGAAAAAATGGTGATTCGGATGCAATACGGAAAAAAGATGGTTTGGTTACAAATCTACTTTGTGAACAAGGGATACACAAATATCCATTAGGTATAGTCAACTGATGATTTGCTAAAGGATGCCCACAAGAGTTATCGATAATTCTTCTTAACATAGTGGTCCTAGGGTGCCCTAATCTATCATGCCAAAGAGTTAAGGTATTAAGGTCATCAAGCTTTATGCTTGATTTAAGCTTCTGGCTTATAACATAGTGAGATTCACCCGTGGAGATTTTTGTGTAGTAGATACCTAAGGAAAAAGCATTTAACTTTTCTAGTGTGAGCTTCTAGCATCCAACATTAGTAGTAAGACATAAGAATTCCTTATTGTCTTCACATATAGTCTCTATGTGGTACCTATTTAGTTGGATGTCTTTAAAACTAAGCAAATTTCTTAGAGAATTGCTTGAATATAATGCATCCTTAATGAATAAATGGGTACCATTTGATAATATTATGTGTGCTTTTCCGGATCCTTCAATGATTTGTACGGATCCAGCTAGTGGATACTTTGCGTGGATTTAATACGATTTTTGAGAAAAAATTCCTCGGTTTGAGTATAGTATGTGTTGTGGCACTGTCTATCAAACAAAGATTATCTTCAATTGCATACATTCTATGAGCCATACCTTTATGTTAAAAGAAACTAAATTAATTACATAATCACATAGCAAAAATAAAATTGAGAGATAATTGGTTTATTCCAAACAAAAACAAATATAAGAAAAGATGACAACTAAAATAAGAAATTCAAATGCATATAAATAATTATTATAAGATCTTCTTGATCTAGCTTGGTGTTTCTCCCAATTTAGCATCAAATGCCTCGTTGTTAAGAGGCTTGCCATCAGTATCCTCAACTTCTATTGGCATTTTCTTCAGGAATTGCTATAGACCTAGATGGTCTAGAATTATGGTTTTTAATTAGAAATTTGCAATTTTTATTCAGCAACTAGGAGACAAGTTATAAGTTCTGAATATTTAGAAAATCCGCGCTCTCTATACTGCTGCTGTAGGAGCACATTAGAGGCATGGAAAATAGATAATGTTTTTTTTGTTATATCTGCGCATCAGTAACTTTTTCACCACACAATTTTAGACGAGAAACAATATTAAATAAAGCAAAGTTATATTCAAAAACTGTATTATAGTCTTGGAACCTCATATTCAACCATTCACTCTGAGCATTGGGTAGGATAACCATCTTCTGGTGGTTATACTTACCCTTCTGGGATATCCAAAGACCTGAGAATCTTTTTAGTTAAATATTTATTCTTTAAATCGTCATGGGTATGATGACATAGAAAAATGAGTATAGATGCTCTATCCTTCAGGGACACTTTGTTTCTTTCTTTGATAGCATCACCAAGGTTTTTGGATTGCAAATGAATCTTAGCATCCAATTACCATAATAAATAGTTTTCTCCATTAACAGCAAGAGCCTTAAAATCAAGTTTAGCAAGATTCATCATTTTCTTTCAATAACTGTAACGAAACAAATAAAATTATATAAAGAATTAATTTAAGAAAACAAGAAAAAATATAATTAAGAATTGGCCAATGAAAATTAGAACTTTGGGTCTAGAACTCAATAATCAAAACTTCAGTTTTTTTTTCATCATTTTTTTTCTAACATTAATAATTTGAGCATTGGGTATTATCAACTTTGAATAAAATAAAAAATAAATAAATAAACAAGGGAAAAAAAATAACAATATTACATACCCGAATTTATAATATAGCGATATATGATATAGAGAACTTAGGGTCCCTAACTAAACATATAAAAAATTAAAACTGGGGAACTTCGAGCCCATATATAAAATTAAAATTTCGAGTTTTATTTTAGATCATATGAATCTTCTGGTTCATATATATTATAAAATTTGGAAATCTTAAAACTGCGGGTCATAGAATAACTCACAGAGCTTCGGGTCCGGATTAATAATTTGATTTAGAACTCTAGGTTCTAAATTAGATAAAAATAATAAACAAATATATTATGAATGATATGAACGAAAAAGGAAAACAATTACCTACATTGATCGTGCTGATAATGTGTTATAAAAGAAATGTAGAAAAAGAATACAGTAACGAGACACAAGAAATTACGTGGTTCAGCCTTTAGCCTACATCCATGGTAGCCAATAATCCGAGCTCTTCACTATCAGGGGCGGAACCAGGATTTTGTCTTAGGGGGTGCCAAAACATTAAAGACAAAAATTCAAAGTTCAAACATAGAGTGAGGGACTTTAATTTAAGTGTGAAAGTTTTTAACCTGCATCTTTTATGGGCTTAAGTGCTTAACTTTGTTTGGTATAATATGTAAATATAAAAAATAAAAAAAAGCAAATAAATTGGAAGACATTTACTTTCCCTAGAAAAGCTTTTCAATTACCTTTTTAAGCTTTTGTGCAGGTAGGATGCAGTAGGTGAGGGGGTGCCATTTGGGTTTTCTTTCACTATTTTGCATATAAATACTTATATAGTAAATTAGTAATACATATAACATATACAGTAAAGTAAAATATGAAAAGTTGGGGGGTGCCATGGCCCCCCTTGACTTACCTTTGGCTCCGCCCCTATTCACTATGAATATTAACAAATTACAATATATTTCTCTCTATGGCTTTTTCCAAGCTCCTACTTTTCTTTCTGATTTCTTCATGATGGTGACATCTCTATTTATAGGCCAATACTTATAATGAGTGGAAAAACCAAAAACCATAAGTTACAATACCAATTCAAGATTTCATAAGTTACATGATTAAAAGTGGAATACCAAGAGAAGAGATTATGGAATGAGGTGGTCATCCACATGTGCATGCATGTATTTACAACAGCAAGAAAAATATTATTATGGTCCCCTAATTTTCTTTAATTTTCCTGCCATCTTTTAAGGCTTGAAAATTTGAATCTAAAACCTTCATTAAAAAGGGATGGACAACATCATCACTAAGTGTCGCTACTAAACACCAGCCTAGTCTACACTCGCATGTTTTATGATTTGGCCAAAACAAAAAGGGACCATAGCTAATGCTTGTGCTTAAAGATATAATAGTAATAATAACACATGCATGCTACCTACGCAGTATCGCTGCAGAGTGCAGACCCATGTCCATGTTGGTGTTTGGCTTCTTTGTATCTGAGTAGACTCACAAGTCAGTGTATATATCTTATCTTACTATTATATAAAGGCTAGTACGCTGATGTGACGGACTTAGAATTCATTTTCTCATTCATTCTCTTCTCTCCTTCTACATTCCTATTGGTTTTGGGCCTACTTCAAAATAATATGGCATTATATCATCGATCCTACTAATTAATTGAAGATTTTCAAGATTCTTTATTGATGTGGGTACCATTTAAGTTTCCCTTCTCTTTTCATGATTAATTCTTTTTCTTTTTCTATTATTGTGGGTTTCTTCTACTTTTTTTTTTTTTTCCGGTAAGTAAGGAATAAGATTAAAAAGCAAACAAATTACAAAACAAGAATGTTAAAAGGAAATCCCCATCTAACAACCATAGCCCTATTATGGGGGTTGTCCTTAACACCAGTAAAACTGGACACCTTAGAACAAATGTCCTTAATTACAACAGTTATATTACCATTATAATCTCTAAACACATTCTCATGGATTCTCCTGTTCCTCTCCCTCCAATATGGTAAATCACTGCAGCCCATGCCAACTTCTTTACAGAGGTACAAAAAGAGTTACATTTTAAAGAGCAAGCCCATAAGAGCTCATTATCCCAATATCTTGGGAATCTTCTAATGCCACACTTCTCCAATATACCTTTCCAAACAGAAGTTGTATATGAACAATCAAAGAACAAATGGTTCCTATTTTCCACATGTTGCTTGCAGAATATACAATTTGCAGAATCTAAGATTCCCCAAGCAATAAGTTTATCTTGAGCTGCAAGTCTACCCCTGATAGTTAACCAAAGAATAAAAGCATGCTTAGGAATAGCCCTCAAGTGCCAGACACTGTTAAACTATGGGACATTTTGATTATGAGTTCTAATATGTTCCCAAGCAGAGCAAGTAGAAAAGGTACCAGAAGTAGAAGGAGACCAGCATATATAATTCAAACAGGAGGAATTGGGATTAGGGAGGTTCTCAATGGTGAATGCTAAGGATACAAGTAAAAGCGAAGTATTATCAAAGATGATAGTAGAGACCTTAGCATTGGAGGGAATGTCGTCATCATAAATGACTCGACTCCCCATTTTGGAGCAATGGGTCCTTGAGGGAGCCAATTGTCATGCCAAAGAAAAGTGGATTGGCGATCATCAATCTTATGCTTGATCAAAGGTCTAGCAATTGGCCTTAACTAAAGCAGCTTCTTCCAACTCCATGAGCAATCAGAGGGGATATTAAAAATCCACATACTTCTTCCCCTAATAAGATAAGCCTATATCCAGGCCACCTAAACAGAGCCAGACTTGCAGAATAAAGCCCAGATGTGTTTCATAATGGATGCACGATTCCAGTCTTCAACTCTTCTAAGGCCCAGACCACCTTCCAATTTAGGAGTTCAAACTGCTTTCCAACTGATTTTAGCACCTGTGGATTTAAGGGCATCTCATATAAAAAAAAAAACACTAAAAAAATTCTCTACGTTGCAAATGATACTTTTGGGAAAGATGAATACTTGAGACTAGTAAACTTGAATACTATAAAGCATTGAACTAATAAGCTACAATCTTCTTGCAAAAGATAAGGCTCTTACTGTCTAGGAATTAATTCTAGCAGTTATTCTTTCCAACAAAGGGGTACAGTCAGCTGCTTTAAGCTTTGAGGTGTTAAAGGGGCACACCAAGATAATTAACTGGAAGATCACCCTCTTTGAAACTAGAGATTGCCAACATTGAAGCTTTCACTTGCTCATTAACTCCAAACATGAAAATAGCACTCTTGCCTAGGGATGTCAATTTTGCGGGTTCATCCGGGTACCCGCCCCGCTCCCGGGTCATCCCAATAGGGTTAGGGGCGGGTTTGGGATTTCTTTTGAAACCCTATAGGGTTCGGGATTAGGGCTTAAAAACCCGCCCCACCCCGATTAAATATGTTTATATATTTTTATTGTATTTATTTTATGGGTATTTTACAATTAACTCCCTCATTGATAAAATGAAATTTCAATCATGCCCCTTAAGGGGTTTAGTATATTTTACTCTTAGAAGTATCAATTAAAATGTTCATATATATATTTTGTAATTTGTTTTGGTGTTGAGAAAACTGAAGAAAGTAGAAAGAAAATAGCTTTTGGAAATCACCTCAACTATGCCCAATATTGTATTTGGTTAAGTTGAAAATGATTGATAAATTAATGTTCAGAGCTCTAGTTTTGTTTCTTTTCTTTATGTTTGTGAGGCATTACTGCACATCCATAATCTTTATAATTTTCAAGTTTATTTAGTATTATTATTTATATTAGTTTAAAATAAGATATGCCCCGCCCCGCCCGGCCATAGTAAATGGGACGGGACGGGACGGGACGGGATGGGACGGGACGGTAATGAGATGGGATTATTTAATTGGGACGGGAATGGGATTTCCAATCCTGACCCGTCACGGGTTTGGGACGAGAATGAGATGAGATTTTCTTAAATGGGACGGGGTTGGGAAAGGGGTGACCCGTCCCAAACCCGCCCGTTGACATCCCTACTCTTGCCATAGTTAATCTTTAGGCCAGAGTAAGCTTTGAACTGCTGTAGCTGTTGAATATTTCCAAAATAAAGTATTTTATAATGGGTTATAAATTGGGTTTTTTTTGAAAACTTTCCTTTGTTCTATAGAAAGCTTGAAAGTGCATTTTTGCACTTGTCCCACATTGGAAAATCAGAAGAAGTTTAAAGGCTTTATAAGTCCTTGGTTTGGACTTATGGGTTGGGCCCCAAGGGGTACCCATGTTTTGTGAGGAGGGAGGACCTAAGCAAGATTAGGCTTGGACCCAAAAACCACGCGCTCGCGCGCGCGCGCGCCCCGCCCCGTCCTGGACCGGGCTGGGTTGGGTTGGGTCATTAGATCCAATGGACCCTATTCTTTTTAGACAACTTCATATTGGGCCTGGGTCTTGGATCTGGATCTGGAGTGGGGCAGACTTGGATCTGGAGCGGAGCGGATCTGCTGACCCGCGCTGATCAAAATGGTTGTGACCGTTTGGATGGTGGCTTTTGGTGAAATGGTGCAACCAATAGGTGCCTTTTGGCCCGAATTGGTGCAACCAAAGGGTGCGAACCCCTCTATAAATAAAGGGTTCGACCACACCAGTCAAAAAAGCAATTCAGAATTCGGATTACAGAATACAAAAATCAAATCCTCTCCTCCTCCTCTCGTGTGGGTTTTTTCAGGCTTTCATATCTGCGTTCTGATTGCTGCAGAAATTGAAGCGCAGTGTCTTGGTTCGTGTGGATTACATCAACGGTATTCTGCTCTATTTTCGTCGTGCATACGCAGATAGAGGATCAACAGGTCAGCCTCATTTTATCCTAAGGCGAATTTGCTGTCAACCCGGTGCACACATTTGGTGGGGGCAAATATTGTCTTTAGGAAAGCGACACAGTAATGTGACTTGAGGCGTTTTATTTTACATTGGAGATTCGTCAGACTACACCAGGTATTTATTTTACCAACAATCTAAAGACAATATTCGTTATGCCGCGACAAGTCAGACGAATTCAACCTCCAATTGTTAGAATTATACGTCGGGCAAGAAGACATACTGCAAGAAATAGGCGGGAAATCAGGCAAGTTTTCGTAAGGCGTCGTTTGGCTCGTCAGAGGAGATTTTTTCGAGACGGACGAAGAAGAATATATCAGAGTCTTCTTACTATTTTTCAGATTGTGGAAACTTATAATCGGGCAGTAGAGCATTTATTTCCCGAGTTGTTAATTGAGTTTCCAGATTTGAGAATTGAATTTTAGTGTACTGATTCAATTATTGTATTTTCAATAATATTTAATAATAATAATAAAGTTTATTATTGAAAATATAATGGCTCAGTCACTTCAACAAATGACTCAGAATTTTATGAAGTTAGAACGGTTTGATGGGGGAAATTTCAGGCGTTGGCAGAAGAAGATGCATTTTTTACTCACCACACTGAATGTGGTCTATGTGTTAAACACACCATATCCAGAGGAGCAAGAAAATGAGACATTAGCACAGACTCGGGAAAGAACCAAGTGGGAGAATGATGACTACATATGCAGGGGACACATTCTGAATGCTTTAGCAGACTCTCTGTTTGATATCTACCAGCACGTGGAGAATGCGAAAGAACTGTGGAACACTTTGGAAGCTAAATACTTAGCAGAGGATGCAACAAGCAAGAAATTTCTGGTTAGTCATTTTATGAAATTTAGTATGGTAGATAATAAACCTGTTATGAATCAATTTCATGAGATACAACATATTCTTAGCCAATTTAAGCAACAAAAGATGAATATGGATGATTCCATAGTTGTGTCTTCTATTATTGAAAAATTGCCACCTTCCTGGAAAGAGTTTAAGAAAAGTCTTAAACACAAAAAGGAAGATCTTACTCTCGAGGAACTAGCAAAACACCTTCGTTTGGAGGAAGAAACTAGGCGCCAAGAAAGTAAGGATGAGATTGGAGATCATGTGTCCAAAGTCCATGTGATGGAGGACAAAGGAGATGGCAAAGGGAAGAACTCTAATAATAGGAAGAGCAGCAAGAATAAAAGTCAACCCAACTCAGATTCAAAGAAAAAGAAAGGTACATGTTGGTTCTGTGGCAAGCAAGGACATTTCAAAAGTGAGTGTAGATCATTCAAAAAGAAATTTGGAGAATCAGAGTCCAAAAATAAAATGCTGGCTGTTATTTCCGAGATAAATGTACTCGAGGATGCTGGTGATTGGTGGATCGATTCTGGAGCTACAAGACATGTGTGTAATGATAAGAGCTTTTTCAACACCTATGAACCGGTGGATGATGGAACAGTTCTCTACATGGGCAACTCTTCAACAGCTGCTATTAAAGGCAAAGGAACAGTGGATTTAGAATTTACTTCTGGGAAAATTTTGTCTTTAACTAATGTATATCATGTACCTGAAGTTAGGAAAAACCTTGTATCTGAAAGCATGCTTAATAAGTATGGCTTCAAGTTAGTTTTTGAGTCAGATAAGTTTATACTGTCTAAGGTTGGAGTTTTTGTTGGGAAAGGATATTTGTATCAAGGAATGTTTAAGCTTAATATTAATAAAATGAATAATTCTATTTATATGCTTGATTCTTTTTATTTATGGCATGCTAGATTAGGACATATTAATACTAGGAAAATGGATGATATGATTAAATTAGATTTAATTCCTAAGTATGATAATAACATAGGAGATAAATGTAAAGTATGCATGCAAACTAAAATATCTAGAATGACATTTCCTAAAGTTGAAAGAACCACGTCTTTGCTAGAACGTGTTCACAGTGATGTATGTGACATGCATAGCACTCCCACTAGAGGAGGCAAAAAGTATTTTGTGACATTTATAGATGATTTTTCTAAGTTATGTTATATTTATCTTTTGCATTCAAAAGATGAGGTACTTAGTAAATTTGTAGCTTATAAAACAGAAGTTGAAAATCAATGTAATGTCAAAATAAAAAGGCTAAGGTCTGATAGAGGTGGAGAATATCATTTTCCTGAATATTGTGAAAGTGTGGGTATTATACATGAAACTTCTGCACCTTATACACCTCAACAAAATGGTGTTGCTGAAAGAAAGAATAGGACCTTAACTGAAATGGTAAATGCTATGCTCTCTAATTCAAGCTTAACCACTGGTTTTTGGGGTGAAGCATTGCTAACTGCATGTTATATACTTAATAGAATTCCTTTCAAAAAGAAAAACATGACTCCTTATGAGCTTTGGAAAAATAAGAAACCTAACTTAAATTATTTTAGAACTTGGGGTTGTAGGGCAATTGTAAGACTGCCTGATCCTAAAAGGAAGAAGTTAGGAGAAAAAGGGATTGAATGCATATTTCTTGGTTATGCTCTACATAGTAAAGCATATAGGTTTTTGGTAATTGAGCCCAATAATTCAATAGAAATAAATACAATCATAGAATCACGTGATGCAGTATTTTATGAAAATAGATTTACTACTATTCCAAAATTAGAATCTAATCAAGAAAAGGAATTAATTCCTTTATCTTCTGAAGAAAATATTGAACCTAGTGAATCTATTGAACCTAGAAGGAGTAAAAGGGCAAGGACTGCAAAGTTTTTTGGTCCTGATTTTGTTGTTTATCTTGTAGAAGGAACTAGGAATTCACATAATAGACAGACAATGGTTTCGCCTGTTATGGAACCAGATCCATTAACCTTTGAAGAGGCTATGAAATCTAAAGATTCTGCTTTCTGGAAAGAAGCTGTCAATGATGAGATAGATTCTATTATGGGCAACAAAACATGGAAGCCTGTTGACATGCCTCCTGGATTTAAACCAATTGGTTGTAAATGGATTTTCAAAAAGAAAATGAAGGTTGATGGAACTATTGAAAAGTTCAAAGCAAGACTGGTTGCTAAGGGTTTTACTCAAAAGGAAGGGATTGATTATTTTGATACATATGCTCCTGTAGCAAGAATCTCTACCATTAGAGTATTGATTGCCCTAGCTTCTATATATAAACTTCAAATCCATCAAATGGATGTCAAAACGGCTTTTCTAAATGGAGAATTAGAAGAAGAAATATATATGAAGCAACCAGAAGGTTTTGTAGTACAAGGTCAAGAGCAGAAAGTTTGTAAGCTTATTAAATCACTCTATGGACTTAAACAAGCACCTAAACAGTGGCATGAAAAATTTGATAAGATTATAATATCAAATGGTTATAGGATACATGAATCGGATAAATGTGTTTATAGTAAGTTTTCTGATAAACGAGGTGTAGTTATATGCTTATATGTAAAAAAGATAAATTAATTCTTACTCAGTCACATTATATTGAGAAAATTCTTAACAAATTTAATCAGTATGATAATACAACCATGTCTACACCTTATGATCCACATTTAAAATTATATCCTAATACTGGTAGGGCTGTTGATCAATTATTATATTCTAGGGTAATTGGTAGCTTGATGTATGCAATGACCTGCACTAGATCTGATATTGCCTTTGCAGTTGGGAAACTTAGTCGATACACTAGTAACCCAAGCTCTGAGCATTGGCATGCAGTTTATCGAGTATTGAAATACTTGAGGAAAACTATAGATTATGGAATAGTCTATACTGGATATCCTTCGGTTCTAGAAGGATACACATATGCCAGTTGGATAACTGACAGTGAGGATCATTCTTCTACAAGTGGTTGGATCTTTACACTTGGAGGTGGTTCAATCTCCTGGGAATCAAAGAAGTAGACGTGCATCTCAGATTCAACCATGGCTGCTGAATTTGTGGCATTGGCTTCAAGCAGTAAAGAAGCAGAGTGGCTGAGAAATTTGCTACTGGAAATACCTGTGTGGCCGAAACCTATGGCACCAGTATCTTTGCGGTGTGATAGTGAGGCAACTTTTTCACGAGCTTATAGCCAAATTTATAATGGTAAGTCCAGGCATATAGGACTTAGACATAGTTATGTGAGACAATTGATTACAGATGGTGTAATAACCATAAACTATGTGAAGTCAAGTGAAAATTTGGCTGATCCTTTAACAAAAGGACTTGCAAGGGATTTGGTGTGGAAAACATCAAAAGGGATGGGACTGAAGCCCACATAATTTATCACTCCTGGTGGAAACTCGACTCAACACTTGAAACATCAAGTCCTTGAGTTCAATGAGCAAAGTACACCATATGTCGTGATAGCAAGCACTCAAGATTCTTAACATGCATTGAGAATCTTAAATTATATTCATCCCAAGGTTGAAGTGTTTGGTACTTGTAATGTGAAAACAAGAAGGATGAGTTATTTAACTCTTAATAGACTTACAACGGTGCAGTTGGAGTACTGTAATTACAGGGGTACTTTATAAGTCTACCTATATGAGTGTGGAGGTGGTGCTGCTTCCTATGATGTCCAAGGGCTTTGACTCTAGAGCACTCATGAAATAGGATAAAGACCCAAGGCCAATCCACGGGTCAGGTTTTTGAATACTATAGGTATTTTGTCTTGTGTGTGAAACATGTCCGGTTAATCATATAAGATCGCTAGTTCAAAGATACGTCTACTATGTCATCTTAATTAACTTTGATGAGTTTCACTAAAGTGAAAGGTTCAAATCAATAAGATACCTTCACATATGCATAAGGCTGCCTATGAACCAAGAATCATCATCTTGTATTTTGAAAATAGTGGGGGATTGTTGAATATTTCCAAAATAAAGTATTTTATAATGGGTTATAAATTGGGTTTTTTTTGAAAACTTTCCTTTGTTCTATAGAAAGCTTGAAAGTGCATTTTTGCACTTGTTCCACATTGGAAAATCAGAAGAAGTTTAAAGGCTTTATAAGTCCTTGGTTTGGACTTATGGGTTGGGCCCCAAGGGGTACCCATGTTTTGTGAGGAGGGAGGGCCTAAGCAAGATTGGGCTTGGACCCAAAAACCACACGCGCGCGCGCGCGCCCCGCCCCGTCCCGGACCGGGCTGGGTTGGGTTGGGTCATTAGATCCAATGGGCCCTATTCTTTTTAGACAACTTCATATTGGGCCTGGGTCTTGAATCTGGATCTGGAGCGGGGCAGACTTGGATCTGGAGCGGAGCGGATCTGCTGACCCGCGCGGATCAAAACGGTTGTGACTGTTTGGATGGTGGCTTTTGGTGAAATGGTGCAACCAATAGGTGCCTTTTGGCCCGAATTGGTGCAACCAAAGGGTGCGAACCCCTCTATAAATAGAGGGTTCGGCCACACCAGTCAAAAAAGCAATTCAGAATTTGAATTACAGAATACAGAAATCAAATCCTCTCCTTCTCCTTCTCCTTCTCCTCTCGTGTGGGTTTTTTCAGGCTTTCATATCTGCGTTCTGATTGCTGCAGAAATTGAAGCGCAGTGTCTTGGTTCGTGTGGATTACATCAACGGTATTCTGCTCTATTTTCGTCGTGCATACGCAGATAGAGGATCAACAGGTCAGCCTCATTTTATCCTAAGGCGAATTTGCTGTCAACCCGGTGCACACATTTGGTGGGGGCAAATATTGTCTTTAGGAAAGCGACACAGTAACGTGACTTGAGGCGTTTTATTTTACATTGGAGATTCGTCAGACTACACCAAGTATTTATTTTACCAACAGTAGCTCATTCATAAAGATCTCAACACAAGCAACATCCCCATGGGAGAACATGAATAAATCATCAGTAAAACAGAGGTGATTAATGTTCACTTTACTGCACCTACTATGAAAATGAAAACCAGGCAGAAGAGCAGCTTTACTCAAGACACAAGATAAAGCATTCATAACAAGAACAAAAAGGTAAGGAGAGAGAGGATTCCCTTGTCTAAGCCCTCTTTTCCCAGCAAAATATCCCTCGAGGCCACCATTAATGGAGATAAAGAATTTGGGGGAGGAAATACAAGCTTTTATCTACTGGATGACCATGTTCGGGGTATTCATCTTTTGAAGGACCATAAGAACAAAATCCCAATCAACACAGTCATAGGATTTCTGGAAATCAATCTTCATTGCACATTTTGCATGTCTAGAATCTCTGTGATAGTTTCGAAACAATTCTTGGGAAAGCAAGATGTTATCAGCAATTCTCCTCCCTTGAACAAAGGCATTCTGAAAAGGGGTAACAACATATGGCAAACACACTTTAAACTTGTTAGCAATAACTTTTGTAATGCATTTATAGATGGTGTTATAGCAAGATATAGGCCGATAATCATTCATACTAGAAGGGTTTGGACATTTTGGAACCATAGCAACAGCAGTTAAGTTAACCTCCCCTAGTAATTTACCACTTTGAAAAAAATGAGGAAATTGCTTTAATGACATCAGGGCCAACAATATGCCAAGCTTTTTTGAAAAATAGAGAAGTGAACCCATCCGGACCAAGGGCTTTATCATTCTTGATGAAATACATAACATCTTTAATTTCCTCTTCAGTGACTGGGCGGTTCAGAATGCTCAAATGGTTGTCAGACCATGAAATCCCCTCCAGATTGGTCATATAGGCTTCTTTGTTGAGTAAGGCAGTATTTGGAGTCCCAAGCAAATTGTGGAAATAGGAAACCACTTCATGTTTGATCTCAGTAGGGTTTTCCAACATCTTTCCAACACCTTTCCCTGACTATCAAGTAAGCAAGTGATGGATTTGTAAAAGTTCCTTGATTTCATCACTTTGTGGAAAAAACCTGTATTCTGATCCCTTAATTGCAGCCATTGGATACGAAATTTCTGCTTATAAAAGGCTTCCTTATACTTAGCAAGAGAAATAAAATCAAGACAGCATTTCTTTTCAGCATCAATGAAAGTAGGGTTAAGAGGGTTGTGAAGCATGTTGGCTAGAGCAGAATGGAGCTCTTCCCTATCTTTGAGGATTCTCCCTCTAATATCTCCAAACTCCTTAAGATTAAAGGCTTTTAATGCATTTTTAACAATCTTCAACTTACAATACAAAATGAACGTAGGAGTGCCACAAATAGGAGTATTCCAAGCATTCTCAACAATAGTAAAAAAATCAGGGTGATTCGCCCAAAAATTATAAAATTTAAACGGTTTTCTTACCTTTGGGGAAGGGGCTGCCATTGAAATAGTAACAGGGCAGTGGTTAAAAATTCCTGGAGGTTGAAAAATAGCATGGGAGTTCACAAAAATATCAAGCCAAGCTTCATTAACCAGAGCTCTGTCAAGTTTCTTTGCAATCCACTGGTCACCATCCCTTTTGTTACTCCATGTAAATAAAGGCCCCAAGAAATGCAAGTCTATAAGGTCCGCTTCTAACAAACAATTGTGAAAGTCAGAAACTGAAGAACTATTAGTAATGGAGCCCCCAGCTTTTTCACTTGAGAATCTAATAGTATTAAAGTCTCCAAGAACCATCCAAGCATGAGAGCCATACAACTTAGAAAAAGAATCAATACTATTCCACAGCAAGGTCCTATCACCCTAGCTTGTTATTTGAAGCATACACCAGTGAACAAAAGAAATTTCCCTCTTTGAAAGATACAAAACAATTAATGACTTGATCAGAAGAGGAGATGATCCCTGAGGATAACAACATTCGAATTCCAACAAATCCACATTCGCCTAAAGTAGAAGCATGGTAGTTTTGAATTAATCATTTACTTCTCCCACTCTCTTCTTAATTAATTTTTGTTTTTTATTTAAAAAATTTATTCAAGTTTACTTTTTCCTTTCTTTGCGTTATTTTAAATTTTTTATTTTTTTAATAACACATCTAAATTAATTTTCTTCATTTTTTTTAAAACATTTTTAAGCATTCTTATGTATTAAGATATATACTGTAATCCTATAAATTTAATTACGATCAAATGATCTAGATCATATGATCAAAATATATTTTCTATAATTATAATTAATTAGATAATTTTTTTTGATAAGTCCCACGCAATGCACGGGTTTGCGCTCGTGTGTGTGTGTGTGGGTTACCAAGTACCAATCTGATAAGCATATGCTTGCATGAAGCCCATAGATAATTGTAGGATGCATATTTTGAAAAACAGACTCTTGAATTAGATACTGTATGAATGTCATACCTGCCAAAAATTACGGTGACCCAATATCATAATTTCAAAATGTAGTTATGAAAAACTGTGACCGCTGAAAAATAAATTCTGAGAAACTGACTATTGGATCATTGTGATTTTTGGCATACATGATATGCATAAGTACAATTAATATATGAACAAAGAGTCAGTTTTCTAAAATATGCATCACACAATCATCTATAGATTTCATTTTAACATAAGCTTATATAAGGTTATGTTTATGTATAAAAAAATGATCAAGTCAACATATACTTATATAAGCATGAAACTCATAGATAATTGTGGGATACATATTTTCAAAAATTGACTACTGGATTAGATACTATATTTATGCATGTCATGTTTGCCAAAAATCACAGTAATCCAACAATTCGTTTTTTAGAAATGTCACTAAGAAAAACTGTGATTTTCTCTGTTACAGTTTTTTACAGCTATATTTTAAATTTTTGACATTGGATCACAATGATTTTCGGCATACATAACATCCATAATTACAATATATATCTAATCCAATTGTCACTTTTTCAAAATATGCATCTCACAATTATCTATGCAGCTTCATGCTTACATAAGATATATAAGCATATGTTGACTAGCAGAACCGATCCTTTAAGGATACTTTTACTGGGAGAGGTTTTTTGAAAAATCAATTGTTGGATTAGATAATCTTTATATGGATGTCATGTTTGCAAAAAATCACAGTGATCCAACGGTTGGTTTTTAAAATACCGACATTTAAACAACTTTGACAGCATCCGACGGTAAATACAGTCAAAACGTTTCATGGACTATATTTTGAAAACCGATTATTGGATCATTGTGATTTTTGACAGACATGACATTTATAAAAAGATTATCTAATCCAACGGTCGATTTTTCAAAATATCATTCATTTTGTTTCCAGAAAGGACATCCTTACGATAACGAGCTTAAGGATGTCTTGACAGGATCTCTTCTGAGTTGACTAAATCGGGACTATATATATATAATAAATTCCGCAGTTGAACTACCAAAGCTAGAAATCCAAGCCCTATTCCCTAAATGATTTACTTTGTATTGAAAAGCAAGAATTTCGTCGTTCTTGTAACTCTAAT
>JAESVK010000165.1:1482292-1530533 GCA_017140935.1 Hamamelis virginiana
CAATTCTATTTACCTATATAAACATAATTTACAACCTAAATAACTACCTTGATAAGTATATAAGTATATTAATATTCTTGCAGTCTACGTTGAAATAACAAAACCTATTCAAGATATTCATATTCATATTTGCATTTTATGAAACTTCATGGGAGTTTTCATATGGATAATTCTGTCATTTTCGTTTAAAAATCTTGGCTGCGGTATGACAATAAGAACACGAGAATTATGAGAAGCTACAATCATAATATACACGTGTCGACCATGCAGGGAAGTATTTCTATGCTCATTATAATCCTGACCGTTAGAATAAAATGTCAAACGGGTGCATATAAAGAAGAAAATAGGTTGTACACTGTACAATGCATATGCAGCCAGAAATGAAGGCGCCCTTCACTTCAAATAGACGACATTGTCCCTACAAAAATCACAGGCTTTTGCTGAACAGTAACGGCAATTTTGGCATTTTATTTTGAAAGGAGCACTTAAGTGGTACCAAAATGACTGCTCAAAAATTGTAACTGTTGGTATTAAATGCAGCGAATGGATCTTCCATGCTCTCTCAGCACCAACACCAAGCACCTCTCTAAACCCTGAAACCATTGAGAAAACACAGAGAGCACCATGGCCGCCATTGATGGAGTATATATATATACATATATAAACACTAGAAGAGCTTGTATATAAATTTGTCATCTTTACCTTCACCGCCGCCACCACCACTAGAACAGCCGCCGCAGGCGGCTCCTGTCCCGCGGCTAGCAGAGGCATTTTCCGGTAATTAAGAAAGGTGACACTACTCTTGACCATTAACTTTCACTCTATTCAACACAATATATATATATATACCTTCCACTAGATATAACGCTTCTCTTTTTGTTCACATGCATGAGTACTTCAAGTTTATCAAAACTTGTAGTGTGATATTTAAGCATTCCCATCACCAAAAAATAACTCTCTCTCTCTCTCTCTCTCTCTCTCTCACACACACACACACACACATGCTTGTTGTCTCCTAGAGTGGACTTTCACCACCACGAAACCCACCACTACTTCACCAATCCCATTTGTTAATCTTCTTCAGAGCTAGAGCTATTTTGATTTTCCAGGCTCAAATGGAGAAAATGAGTCATTTTGTTGTTGTTGCCTCTTCTTTCTCCTTTTGTCTTGTATTTTTCTTTTCTTTAGTTACTTCTCTCTCTCCTGATGGACAAGCCATTCTCTCTCTTCTTGCTGCTACTGACCCTTATTCCAAAGCTTCTTCATCTGTACTTTCCTCATGGAACCCATCAAGCTCAACCCCATGTTCATGGCAAGGCATTACATGTTCTCCACAAAACAGAGTAATCTCAATCTCTCTCCCAAATACATTCCTTAATCTTTCTTCACTTCCACCACAACTCTCTTCTCTCTCATCTCTGCAACTTCTTAATCTCTCCTCTACCAATGTCTCTGGTTCAATCCCCTCTTCTTTTGGCCTGCTCACTCACCTTCGCCTCCTTGACCTCTCCTCTAATTCTCTCTCCGGTCAAATCCCACCGGAGCTCGGTCATCTAACGGGGCTTCAATTTTTTTTCTTGAATTCTAATAGATTGACTGGTAAAATCCCTCAACAGCTTGCTAATCTTTCTTCACTACAAGTACTCTGTCTTCAAGACAATCTCCTTAATGGGTCAATTCCATCCCAATTGGGTTCTTTGATTTCCCTTCAACAGTTTCGAATTGGTGGAAATCCTTATCTGACCGGAGAAATTCCGCCGCAGTTGGGATTTCTTACCAATCTCACCACATTTGGGGTTGCAGCGACGGGACTCTCCGGCGTGATTCCGGCTACATTTGGAAACTTGATTAATCTTCAGACATTGTCTCTCTATGATACTGAGATATTCGGTTCAATTCCACCTGAACTTGGGTTATGTTCGGAGATTAGGAATTTGTACTTGCACATGAATAAGCTCACTGGTTCAATCCCTCCTCAATTGGGTAAGTTGCAGAAGCTCACTAGCTTGCTTCTTTGGGGCAATTCAATCACTGGACCAATCCCACCAGAGCTCTCTAATTGTTCATCTCTTGTTGTTCTTGATGCCTCAGCAAATGATATTTCTGGTGAAATTCCTAGTGATGTAGGGAAGCTAGTAGTTCTTGAACAGCTTCATTTATCTGATAATTTGCTCACTGGTCTAATTCCATGGCAATTGAGCAATTGTACTAGTCTTACTGCTCTTCAGCTCGATAAGAATCAATTATCTGGTTCGATACCATGGCAAGTAGGCAATCTGAAAGCTTTACAGAGTTTCTTCTTGTGGGGTAATTCGGTATCTGGAACGATACCCTCAGCGTTTGGGAATTGCACTGAACTGTATGCACTTGATCTTTCAAGGAACAGGTTTACTGGGTCTATCCCAGAAGAAATTTTCAGTTTGAAGAAGCTGAGTAAGCTTCTGTTACTAGGCAATTCATTATCAGGAGGTTTGCCTCCAAGTGTCTCTAATTGCCAGTCTCTAGTGAGATTGAGGCTTGGTGAAAACCAGCTTTCCGGTCAGATTCCTAAGGAGATAGGCCAGTTGCAGAACCTCGTCTTTCTCGACTTGTATATGAACCATTTCTCGGGTAGCCTTCCTTTTGAGATTGCCAACATCACAGTTCTTGAGTTATTGGATGTGCATAATAACTACATAAGTGGAGAAATACCATCTCAGATTGGGGAGCTTGTGAATTTAGAGCAGCTTGATCTCAGCCGAAACAGCTTCACAGGTGAAATTCCATGGAGTTTTGGGAATTTCAGTTACTTGAACAAGCTCATCCTCAACAATAATTTGCTCACTGGTTCAATTCCAAAATCAATTCGCAATTTGCAGAAGCTAACTCTGCTTGATTTGAGCTTCAATAGCCTCGCTGGTGCAATCCCACCTGAAATTGGTTATGTGACCAGCTTAACTATTAGCTTGGACTTGAGCTCGAATGGGTTCACTGGAGAAATCCCTGAGACAATGTCTGGTTTGACACAGTTGCAATCGCTCGATCTTTCTCACAATCTGCTCCATGGTAGAATTAAAGTTCTGGGTTTTCTTACTAGTCTCACTTCCTTGAATATCTCCTGCAACAACTTCTCAGGTCCTATTCCTTTTACGCCTTTTTTCAGAACTCTGTCTTCAAATGCATACCTTCAGAACCCAAATCTTTGTGAATCCAATGATGGGTTCACTTGTTCTTCTGGTCTAATTCGAAAGAATGGATTAAAATCTGCAAAAACTGTGGCTTTGATCTCTGTGATTCTGGCTTCTGTGACCATGGCAGTTATTGCCTCGTGGATTATTGTGACTCGAAATCATAGGTATCTCATGGAGAAATCCTCAGGAACATCATCGGCCTCTTCATCAGGGGCTGAAGATTTCTCATATCCATGGACTTTTATCCCGTTTCAAAAGCTCAATTTCACCATTGACAACATCTTGGAATGTTTGAAAGATGAAAATGTGATTGGAAAAGGCTGTTCTGGGATTGTCTATAAGGCAGAAATGCCGAGTGGAGAGTTAATTGCAGTGAAAAAGCTGTGGAAAACGAAAAGAGAAGAGGATCCAGTGGACTCTTTTGCCTCAGAAATTCAAATTCTTGGACACATTCGACATCGAAATATTGTGAAGCTCTTGGGTTACTGTTCCAATAAATGTGTTAAGCTCTTGCTCTACAACTACATTTCAAATGGGAATCTGCAACAGCTGTTGCTAGAGCATAGGAATTTGGACTGGGAAACAAGGTACAAGATTGCTGTTGGGTCAGCTCAGGGTCTTGCTTATCTTCATCAGGATTGTGTGCCTGCTATTCTTCACAGAGATGTCAAGTGCAATAACATACTTCTAGATTCCAAGTTTGAGGCTTATCTCGCCGATTTTGGACTGGCGAAGCTCATGAACTCTCCAAATTATCACCATGCAATGTCCAGAGTTGCTGGGTCTTATGGCTATATTGCCCCAGGCAAGTGTCCTTGATCAATCATCATTTTCCCTTGCCTACAATTTTTTTCACTTAATTATTGCTTCATAATCTGCAAAGTACCACCATTTTCTTATTCATTGAACTCGCCAAATCAAGGCACGCACATATATTATAACAAATTTGCATTAAAATTGTTCACTCTTTAAAGTCATCTAAACCAGAATTCTTCAGTAGTGTTAAATATTGGTGCTTTTCTCACAGGCTGAAGAAATGCTGTGTTCTTAGTACTTTTGCCATTGTTATTGCATAATACATCATTCTATTTGAATTTTTAGTCTTTTTAAAGTCTAACAATTATATATACTGATCGCAGAATATGGATACACCATGAACATAACAGAGAAGAGCGATGTCTACAGTTATGGAGTGGTTTTGCTGGAGATTCTAAGCGGGCGTAGTGCCGTTGAGTCACAAGTTGGTGATGGGCAACACATAGTTGAGTGGGTGAAGAAGAAGATGGGAAGCTTTGAACCGGCTGTAACAGTACTGGACTCAAAGCTCCAGGGCTTACCTGATCAAATGGTGCAAGAGATGCTTCAAACACTTGGTATCGCGATGTTTTGTGTGAACTCTTCACCGGTGGAACGGCCCACCATGAAGGAAGTGGTGGCATTGTTAATGGAGGTGAAGAGCCCACCTGAAGAATGGGGAAAGACTTCTTCTCAACCTTTGATAAAACAGTCCTCAAACCACAGCTAGAGTATTTTTTTTTTTCTTTTCTTTTCTTTTCTTTTCTTTTCTTTTCTTTCTAAGGATGTCAATGATTGATTTTCTTTTCTTTCCCAAGATAAAAAAAGGACTCTTGTCATTGTGGGAAAGGAAAGGAGGAAAGCTTTGTTGGGTGATGTTATTGTTGGCTATGGTTGGTTGGTCTTGGGTTTGTTTGTACAGTCTAAGAAACATCAATGTGGGTTGATTTGTTTCATGTTTTGTTTTTGTTTTTCTTGGTTTCTCAAAACTCAATCACCTTGTTTTTTCATTTGCAACTTTTTTGGGCAATTTTGCTTTTTCCCTAATCCATATTACTTCAAATTGCTGCTTGCAAGCAATTGAATTTCCCCATTTGTTCAAACTCACATCTCTTTCCCTTTTATATGGTGTAGCCTATCTCAACACTCTGAATCCATGCATTTTTGTATTTTTAACAGTTCTAGAACTCACCATTGTACCATATCCTTGCTTAATAGTGAACGAATTTTTAAACCACATTTACAACCTTATATATTTACATAATTTTTTTTGTTTTTTTTTTTTTAAACTAAGAAGAAGGTTGGTAGGCATCATAAAGGAGAAGTAGCATTCCAACTAGATTGGTACCCTAATTAACTCCTCCAAAATCATGTGTCATAGATCCCGTATTTATTATTACAAGGGAAGAAAAGAAAGAATACATCAGAAAAATCAAAGAAAATAATAAAATCGAAAAGTCTGATCTTGCTGACTAATAATGCCACAATCCAGTTAAAAAAAAAAAAAAAGAATTATTAATCTATAATTCGGTAAACCGGACATATCTCTTTCCAATTCAACAGAAAAGAAACAATGATTTATACCTCAAAGGGGCAAAGGTTGGGGTGCATGCCCAATAGGAGTGATAGTATATTAATCTTAAAAACATAATTATTATGATTAAAAAAAAAAAAACTAATAGCTTGTTAGTAATTAATAACTTATTAGTATAATCCATAAAGGCAAAATTTAAAAACACAATATATTATTTACTAATGGGGAAATCAGCTGAATATCTGAAACTTGAAAGTATATAAACAAAAAACAAAAAAACTTAGGGTTTGTAAGTCCTATTAATTAATTACATTTGTGGGCTTAAATTGCTTTTAAAACTTTTGAAAATAATTTGTACTTTTATAATTTTTTAAAATAAATTTTAATTTTACCTATTTTAATTTATTAATAATATTTATATGTAGTTTTAAATATACAATTTAAAAATTCGAAAGACGTATATCCCGCGTCTTGGGGTTTACATCCGCCCTAAAAATGAAAAATGCCCCACCAAATGCCTTTACCTCTAAAACTTTGTTCTCAAGCAAAGGAAGCTACTGGATAAATCTCATCTATATTAACTATTACCCAACCTCGAGTGTTAGGCTACTTTTTTTTTTTTCCCTTTAATTGGGATGGGTGGTTGATGTATTTGGGGTTTTGGGGTGTTTTTCTTTTTCTCTCCAAATGATAGAAGTTACCTTTATCCCCAAATTCTAAGTAATGAGTATTTACATGCTCGAATTTAAGATTTCTCCCCTCAATACAAGAATATATGTCACTAAACCAGCATGCCATCGAGTTATGTGGTTTGGGTTAAATTCTAGTAAAAGAGGAAATATTTTGAAAAAAATAAAATAAAAAACCTTCACAATTTCATTTTCTTGGAAGTTAATTCGAAGGATTTAATGCAAATTGAAACGTAGAAGGCAAGGAAGAGAAAGGAACTCCCCCACATTGATATCACATGTAGGCCAAATGTTGCAGGGCAAAAGGAGACAGACAGGAACAGGCCATGCCCCCCTCCCTCTCCCCACATGCCCTATCAGACACTACATTCGTCTCCCCTGTCTCATGTCTCATGTCTCCATATTCTATCATTTTCTCCATACCCACTTTGAATTTTTCAGTAGTGTTTGGTCAAAAAGAAAACCCAAACAAGATAATCATTACTACTTCATCAGTTTTTCCTCCTCACATTCTTTCCCCCCCAATAAAAAAAATCAAGGCAATGCAATATTAAAGAGAAAAGTTCAATTTGTGGTCCCCTATGGTACATGAAGAAAAGTATTAACTTGACTGTTAGAAAGGCTTGAAGCTTAAAATTAATTTTAGGGTATTTTGAGTATATTATATATATATATATATATAGGTTTCAAAATTGATTTTGGTCAAAGTCTAATCTCCTCAATTATGAGTTCGATTCACTGTTGATCTTGAAAAAATCAGCATGTGTTGATCAATGCACGGATGAGCAACACCCACTCCACCAAAAAAACATGATCATGAGGGCTGAGGATCAGAGAAACAAGGTAGTTACCATATGATTATATATTAAATCCTCTTTCATGGCCTTGCATCCCTATTCTTTAGCTGCACCATTGTATTTTTTTTTTGACATGTCATGGATACATATATGTATATGCCCATCAGCACATGCTAATCTTGTCAAGATCAATAGTGAATCCAATCTCCTTCAATTGTAATCAAAATCACTTCTAATATTAAAAATCGTCTGTCGAATCAGAAACTAATTCTTCTGTTACTAATAATTTTCTATTCACTTCAATTATTACCTAAAAGCAAAAGCTAAAGTTATTCCAAATGAGACGGTCTCCCACATGAACTTCATCCAATCGTCTTATATAAAAAGGTACTTATTTAGATGGTAAAAAATGACGGTCCATCCGGCATAAAAAAAAAAAAAAAAAAAGATTTATAATTAAAAAATAAGCTTCTTTGTTATTTATATATTTAATATTAATATATAATACAAGTGAGGTTAATTCTTCTAAATCTTCTAATATGCCTCAATACAATCCAAAGGAAGAAGAGATATGTAGAATACATTCATTCACCTTCGTTTGTGGGTATGGGGGGTCCCTATAGAGTAGGTCCAAAGAAGAAGTCCACTGGGCCAGACATGCCATTCCCGCCGCATCCAAAACCTTGTCTTCTTCTTCACAACATGCCAAATATCATGTGAGACTTTATTGCCTATGCACCTTCAAAGGAAGGTCCCCGGTGAAGGTGTGGATATTGCAATCCAAAAATTGATTTCTATACTTTATAAATCACTATTTTAAAAATGTCCATTGACAAATTTACCGTCGGATATTTAACATTTAAAAAATCTACTAAGAACAGAAGAGAGAGAGAAAGAGAGAGAGGAATGAGTTTGAAAAATGGGGCTTGGGGTATAGTGATCAATACGACTGGGCTAAATTGGAGTTGGGGTTATTTAAAAAAAAAAAAATTAGGGTTTGTTTATCAAATTATAGGGTTTTTTTAACTAAGGGAGTGCATATCATTTTTAGGGCTTGCAATATTCCCACCTCCTATGAATCTATGATGTAATGGCCCAAAACCCGACTTGGTCCAATCCCAATTTTTAGGTCCAAGACCTATGTCAACCCACCTTAACCCAGCCCAAATAGACTTTAGGGTTGAGCAAGATCAACATCTATTAATTTAATTATCCAAAAAAAACATCTATTAATCGGCCATTAGGATGCCTCCACGTAATGGTTTGAAGGATCCAATGGTCCTCTTTTGTTTATCTTGACTTAAGTACTAAAGGATAAAGCTTTTTAAGCAATAATCCTATGTTTCTCACTCACTTTTTGAGCAATAATCATAGTAATCCAACAGTCATTTTAAAAAAAAAAGTTCATTGTGAAAAAGTGTGATATTTTGTTCATTAAAATATCATTATTTTTTTATAGTCAGTTTTTTAGAAATTGATTGTCACTGTGATTTTTGGCAAGCTTGACATACATAAAAGGGGTCTCTAATCCAATGGTCAGATTTTTAAAATTTATTTTGCAACTGACCATACGAAGGTCTAATAGCATTTCTATATTTTTGTTATTTCTAAAATTGGCTCCGACCTAAGGTTTTTCTATTAATCTTTACTTCTTAATGTAGCCTTCACACTAGATGGATCGACATAGGTGATGATCTAGCATTATCAACAGCAAATCCAAATCCGATTAGCTTATAGTTTGAAATGTAATCCGAATAATTACGTGTAAAGTCAACCCCAAGAGCCCGAAATAAGTTAACCTTCCCCTAAATTTTTAACCCTTGCGAGGGCATTTTGTAAAGAAAAAAAAAAAAAAAAAGACGTTTGGCGAGTTCTTCCTAATGAACTTTTAGAAGAAGATAAATTTGCTCAACACGGCAGATTAAGTAAAAAAATAAAAAAGACTGAGAATTCTTATATGACTGTCACATGGCAGATTAAGTAACCTAGCTTGACCAGGATGTCCTGTTTTTGAAGGGGGAAAAGTGCAATTTTCTCTTAAATTTTATGTATAAATTTCTAACACTTGGGTGTACAGTGATTTCGTGTACAAGTAATTTCATGTTACCGTTGCGACAATCAAGACGACATAAAATCGAAGGGGTTAGTACGAAAATTTCAAACTACTTAAAATGTTAATTCAAACAGTTTATACTGTTGGATGCAATGGAGGCACAAAAAGATCTGGTTGAATTAGTTTTACCTAAAATCACTTTTATAGTTCGATCTAAAGAGATAGAGTGATAAGGGACGGAGCCAATAATTTACTTTAGAGGAGGTACTATTTTAATTAATTTATAATTATGTGGGGGTTCGGGGGCAGTGTCCCCGAGGCAAATTTATATATATATGAATTTAAAATTGATACACGTTCTAGATTTGACATTATATATTATCCTTCATTGAACATAGCCATCTTATTAAATTTCGTAAATTTATTTTTATTGCAAGTACTTGAACTTCAATTTTAATTATGCAAATTAAAATCAATCGACTACACTTTCTACAATTGAATATTAAATTAGAGACCAATGGCCTAATGACTATTTGAAGGAGTAGAATTATAAACTTTGTGGATAAAATTTATAAAATAAGAGCTTAAATAAATGAAAATAAAATTTGAAGAGGGAGCACTCTTACATTTTCTACCAAATATTTACTAAATATATATAAAAATCCTGCTTTTAGCAAAAGTTGAGAGAGGGCACTTGTTCCCCGCCCCCGAGAGTGATAACCAGTACTTTTAAACGACTCAACAGTTGATTGCATGGTTTGTCAAAGTTGAACCCCTATAGTCACTTCTAGTATGAAAATTTCATTATGTGAAGAGATGGCTTGGATGCAACTCTAAAGAGATGTGTAAAAAGATTTTTTTTAAAAAATGTATAAAAAAATAATTCTTCAAAAGTGATTTTAGGCATAACTAGTCCAATCGAGGCCAAAGTTGGACTTGGACAAAGGTAAAAGTGTGTAGTCCGGGATTAATTGGTTTGATAACAAAAACAGAGTACCTTAACAAGAAGTAATAAATAATAGGAAAAATTACAAATTGACCCCCAATACTATCAAGCAAAAACACTTTGCACCCCTAACTATCAATTGTGACACATTGACCTCCTGTACTATCAATTTGCGACAAATTGCACTCTTATGTCAACTAATTGGATATCCGTTTAATAAACAGAAATCAAATGTATTAACGTGAAAGTATTTTTCCACAAACATTAAGTAAATGTATGAAGGCACGTGCGATTTTTTTTCCGTTAAATAGATGTCCAATTAGTTGCGGAAGGACACAATCTGTCATAAATTGATAGTACAGGGAGTCAATATGTCACAATTGATAGTTCAGGGGTACAAAGTGTTTTTTCCTGATAATACAAGGGGTCAATCTGTAATTTTTCCTAAATATCAAACTGTAAGGTAAATATTAAACTGTAAGGTACATAGATGTTGCATGGTATCCATCCAGCACCGCACAAGGCCATTCGATGCCTCAACCCATCTGACCATACAAGCACACTAACTAGTAAGTAGTGAATAGGGCACAGGTACAATGCCAATAAGTGGACGCAGTAGTTTCTGCAAATACACCATAATATCAACTGCAAAACTTCTAATGATACAGTGAATGACACAATACAAAACCACAACTATCCTGCCTTCCCATTCATTGCCTGAGATTTATGAGAAAATTTCATCATTTCAAACCTCAATGTATAGGCCACAAAGCATGCAAGATAAAATTTCTTCCTTAATTTTGTTACTCAAATTAATCATTTGTCAAGGAACAAAGACCAAGGACCAAGGCTTATAAGTAAAATTTCTTTCTTAATTTTATTGCTCGTCCAAGAGAAAGGCAACTTTGTCAGACTATGGCACAAAATTGTTTGGATGTTAATGTCAAGGTTCCCTTAGAGTTGCCTGATTGAGCAAGGAATTAACAATGAGTACCCATAAGATTTTGTTGAAATTGGAAATCAACAAGATGAGTGCTTCTTTATTTGTGACTAGGTCCACTTCTGTATCCAAGTCAACCAAGGAATTGAAGAAAAGGAAGAGAAGAGTTGTTGATATTGTGAGTGAGGATCTTAGGTCTGTTAAGGCCAGCTAGGAGGATGCAATTGCAATAGCTCATGATTGAGCCAGCCTCTGAAACTACATAGAAGAAAAAATTGTTTAATTTGGAGAACTTACAAAGGTCAGTGACATGAGTGATGCATGCCTGATAAAGGCATATCAAGCCCTTTCAGGAGATGTGAGAGAACTCAAGCATTCCTTGCTTGCCTGATGGTTGTTGATAAAGTTCAAGCCTACTTTGAAGTTAGCTCTTCACATGGATAGCTTTTATCTACTCTATTTTGTTATCATGTAGTTGGATTTGTTATGCAGTTTGTTCAGGTTATGAAGTTTATTCTGTAGTTGGCTTGTGGAGGTTGGTGAGGGTGACATGCTACAAAGGGAGAGATTAGGAATTTGTTGATGTGATGAGCTTTTCAATTGTATTTTTTGTGCTATAAATTTCAGAGAAAGGATAACTTTATAAAGGAAGAAAATAAAAGGAAACGATAATTGTGACTTGAAAGTAAGTGGAACAAGTAGAGTACCAGGTTCATGATTTTTGGTACCTTTTGAAGTCCCCCATTCAATGTTCTGGGTGGTTGGCCAGTTTTAATGGGTATGTTTACAATCCAATTTCTAAATCATGTTTGCAATGTTGATATTTTTATTTCCCTTCCATCTTTCTCCCAACAACAAAATTAACAAAGGAAATCTCTTTTAACCAAACAAAGGAAAATTTTCTATTCTCCTTTCCTTTCCTTTTCCCTTCCATTTTCTTTCCCTCGTTCTTTCTAAGAACCAAACAAAGAGTTATTGTATTTAATTATAATCCCTTCTTTTTGTATTGTAGATCATATTCCCCTGCAGTATAATTCCCTTCAAATTCATTTTATTCCATTCAAATTTATCCACAAACTTATAAACATAAGCGAAATTGCTTTCAACCCAATAATTATAAGATTAAAAAATATTTAATGTGAGTTGTCTATAAAACAGACCAAGAATTGACAAATTAAACATCATTTTACTCCATAGTTTGGTTAATATAATCAGTTAATGGTGAGTACATACGTAATGAAAGGGGGATATGACAAATACCAAAAATCCAAGGGCTTATTTAGAAATGCTAAACCAAGAAGGGGTGTATGTAACCTTTAACTAACCCAGTGAAAAATGTATACATTCATCAAAGGTTCTAATATTAACAAATGAAAAAGAAATTTAAAACTGCACTGCCAAATTTGAATTTCACACTATTTCCGTAGTTCACCAAAGACATTGGATCATTTTATAAACAAAACTAATAAGGTTTATATTATATGAGGCAACTTCTAAAGGCTTTTTCTTTTTTACGTGAATGTGGATGGTGTGTCACATGACTTCAAAAGGCTAATTTGGTTCATTCTTCATCATCTCAAACATGAAGCCGTAAAAATTCGCAAAGGATGCCATTCTATCATGGGATGTGCATCATAACTATTTGCAGCAAGAACCTACTCATGTTGAGGGCAAAACACAATCAAAAGATTATGCTTCTAAATTGGCCATTGCCTTGTGGGTTCAAAGTTTTAGAGTTGGTAATAAGTAAAACTACCACCATTGAATCTTCCCTAACATGTGAATGGTATATTTTGGGATTGCAGAAAATATGGGATTTTTAGGTTACCCTAGTTTATAAGGTAGGAAAGAGATACAAGAGAGTGGGAAAAAACTATTCCTTTAAGGGAGAAAGGGCTGTTAGAGAGCGGTCTTCTAC
Source organism: Hamamelis virginiana (assembly GCA_017140935.1). Lineage (NCBI taxonomy): Eukaryota > Viridiplantae > Streptophyta > Magnoliopsida > Saxifragales > Hamamelidaceae > Hamamelis > Hamamelis virginiana. Next base: position 1,495,135 of record JAESVK010000165.1, read on the forward strand.
CTAGCTCTTTCTAACTCTCTTAGCGAGCTTATAATAAAATCCCAAAGGGTTTGTTTGGCTGACTCGAAATATTTTCTCCGTTAGAGACTAGCATTTGCCTACACTGGGTAAAAGGTGAGGTAATCCTAACATCATATTAAAATAATGAAATGTTCCTACATTCCCAATATGAATTTGGACTATAAAAGGTTTGTTATAATTTAGGGGAGAATACAAAAATGGCAAAAACGGGAAGAGAAATGTAAATCCATGGCAACGTTTGAGAAAAACATGTACAGGCTGGAGAACCTTTTAGGCATTGTAGCCTTCTTTATGGAATGAAATAAGACATTTTATTATTTATGACCTTGCACAAGTTAGACATTGGAACCCATCATTCAACCCTGGTGAGGGACAGTATCACCCCGCAAACAAATACCATATAAGGTTTCGAGGAGTATTAAGCAATGCTATCACAGAATTGGTCCATGGTATGACAACGAAAACAATGGCATGGTTGTGGTCTAGCAACTGGTTCTACTTTTGGTGAGTTGTGAGAGTGGTGTGGTAAGTTTTACCAGGGTATGGGAAGATATGTTTTACCAAGTATTTTACTAGATATCAAAATTTCTCTCCAACCGGATTGCCCATGACCATTACTCCATGGTGGGTGAACCACACATTATCATTATTATTCGCTTCTTGCACAAAATCCTTGTGTTTTTCGCAGGTTGCCAGAGTCGAGAATCTTGTTACTTTGGATGTTTGATTAATCGATTTTAGGAAATTGGTCTCATAGTTGCAATCTCTCAACACAGTATAATTTTCCTTCAATTTTGCTCACTTTCTCCAACAAGAAAACTCACAATGGAAGACCCCAACAACTTGAAAAGACACAAGCAGCATTTCTTCAATAACTATGGAACAAGCCAATCACCAACATTCAATATGGTTTGCAAATAACACCAAAATCACAACAAACCTAAATTAAATACATCATATGACCATTCAAGAATTATTTTTAAATATGGGTTCGTAAAATTTGCAGTTAGAAAGTACAATAATTTCCACAATATCCAATATCAAACCCACCAAATTTCAACATACTACCAAACAATTATTCGAAAACATCTCTAAAAATGCATTGCGTAAAATTATTCAAAAACATCTCTAAAAATGCAATATGTAAATTGCCTGCCATTGCCACAATTGGCAATCTCCAACCTAAAAATAAACGCAAATTCATTCTCAAAAAAGCCTAACACATCATTAATAAACCCAAATTAAAAATGAAATTGGACCAAAAAACCAATAAGAACCAACCCCATCAATCATTCAACTGTTGAAGCTCAGCCTTCAACTGTTCAATCTTCAGCCCCATCGACCGCTGCAGCGCCGCCTTCTCATTCTCCGGCAACTTCCCCAATAAACCCTCGAACATTTCCAAAACTTCTTTCACTGCAGCACGAGCACACTCAGCCTCTTCATCAAAATACACAGTTTCTTTACTCTCCAAAGCCATCTCTATCTCCTCTCTTGCTTCTGCAAATTTGAGGTTGATTTCGTCCACCACTCTGTCCCGATCAAACTCGGCTGCATTTTCACCACTGTATTGTCTCAATTTCTCATAAGTTGTGAACTGGGTCGAATCATTGAAGTGAGTTGGATGTGAAATGGAGTGGAATTTCGAGGTGGGTAGGTTGAGAAAGTTGGGTTTTGGAGATGAAACTGAGTTTGAAATGAGTCGAATTGGAATCGGCGTGAGTGAGTTGAGTTGAAATGGAAAAGTGGGTTTCGGAGATCCCTGAAAAGGGTGTCTGAAAAACAGTTTACAGAGAGAAATATGTGAAGGTCTATGCATTTTTTCTCTCTCTCGAGTTTGAAGAACACACACAGAGAAACTAAACTAGTATTGAAGCTTAAGAGGGTTTGTACGTGGAGGGGTGATCAGATGGAGTTAATCTCACTGAGCTTAACACGTATCAGGGTAAAATGTCTGGGGTTACAGTTTATGGCCAGGCGCCCAGGCTCAAGAGGCAAGAGCAAACCAAAGCCCATATGAATATCAAAGCATCAAACTATTTTATTTTATTTATTTATTTTAATTTATTTATTTATTTTTTTCACTCAAAACACACATCATTAATTTACATAAACTATCCTTCAGAATAAACCATATAGTTAAAGGATCATATCTTACGGGCAAAATTTATAGATGATTTTATCTATTTTTAAAAATTGGAACTAGTAGTAGTATGGATTCAATCCTTGAAGATAAGGGCTTGTTTGGGAACTTTGAAAATTAGGTCTGGTCAGTTCTGATCTCTTTCTGTTATATGGTTTTTATGTAAACCAGCTTACAGTTGGTTTGAAAAAAAACTGTGTTTATGCCTTATTTTCTGAATAATATTGAATTGATTTACAGAAAAAAAAAAAAAAAAAAACAGTACTGAATAAAAATCAGACAGGCTTATCCTCAACTGGCCAGATTTTTATATTTGTCAAACAGCCCCTAATAAACTTAAAATATTCTATGCTATAAAAAAATAATCACAAACATCAGTTTTTTTTTTTTTCCCCACACATCACACACATATAGGCTATTTTAAGGTATAATTCCACCTTTTGTTTCATTAATTTTCGAACAAAAATAAAGTCACCTCCCATTTGTGTATCAATTTTAAACCTCAAAATATCGAATTAGTATAGATAAGAACACCACCCATTTTATATCAGTTTTAATTCTTAAAATATCGAATTGGAAGCCTATCCCACAAAAAGAGTTGATGTTCTATGGAGTACCATATTTGGAAAACTTGCAAGTCAACATCAGTATATGGAAGCCAATAAAATCATGCCAAGCCCTCATATAAAAAAAAGCCAAATCAGCATGAAGCTAAAGAAATCCTAGATCACCAAAACCACTCAGCCAAGTCAAAAATGTTTTGATCCAAACACTAACAAATCCTCCAAACCTACCAACCCCACCATTAATTTGCCAAATTTTGAGCTTACATATAAGAAACACTTTCACACAAAGAACCCACCATCATCAGAGAAAAAAGTCCCCCATGGCTCGCCAGCTTCTCTTAACGGGGACATCGTCTAAAGCCGGCCTGGCTGCAGTGACCCTTCTCTTGTGTGCCTTTGCATTGTTCATGTGCGCTTCTCATGCACGTAAATGGCGTCGACGATGGAGTGCTTGCTATTCCTCCACCTTCCACTATGAAGAAGATCCTGTCATACAACTTAATACCTGAGCAATGTTTGTAACAACAGAAAGAGTCCATGGCAGGGAAGATGGAGATGGCGGAGTTTGGCAGAAGAACATACTGATGGGTGGGAAGTGCCAGCTACCAGATTTTTCTGGCGTCATAATCTACGATTCTGCTGGAAATATTGTCGCTCCTGCCAAAACTTCTCGTGCTGTACTTTCTTGAAAGCTATAGTGAGAAGAATTCTGAAAAGATGTGTGAACTAGAAAAAAAAAATGTTGTTTTGATGTTTAAATTTGGTTTGGACTGTTACAATTTGTTGCCTTGGTCTTCCTAAAAATTTTTAAGTTTTGAACATGGCTGCCACAAGGGTCAATCTAATGGATTATATCTTCTCCCTTGCCATGGATAATTTTCATGCATTTCTTAGAAAACTATCAATACAACAATAAAATTCAAAGGACTTTTCATTGCCTTAACCCAAAAAAAAAAAAAAAAAGAGGACTTACATTGAAGAGCAAAATTAACAAGCATTTAAATGCAATGTCGATACAAAATTGTGACTACAATCAAGAGTGCCTCGACGATTCTTTCTTACTAGACCAAGAACTCCGCCCCCTAAATCCAACAACACTAAGTTTCGAAGTCGACAATTTTGCACCAGACCTGCTCTCCCTTTGTTTCTTCCCACCAGCTGATGCCTTTGAGCTATTTGCAGGAGAAGATTTTAATGACTTTGACAACTGAACTGTTTTCTTTGTAGATTTGGCTGGAACAGAGACTTTTCCAGACTTTCTTCCTGATGTCTGGGCAGATGCCGCTTTGCCACGGACACTAGAGGATTTCACTGATGCAGCTTTAGTCTTGTTTTTCTGATTTGAAGCTCTCACCAAATTAGTGTTTTTTCCCTTCTGATTTGAAGCTCTCACCAAATTCGTGTTTTTTCCCTTCTGCTCATTTATTCGGACCCTGGCAACGTCCCTCCGGACATGATCTACAGTGAGAGATTCCAAGCTCTCATTCTTCCTTATTGCCTCCTCAATTCGGTTGGCCAAAATCAGGTCTTTCTTAGCCACCAAACTTGTGATTTTTCCTGTTAATAAAAAAGGGCATTGATTTAGCAACTCAACAGTGTTTAGCCCCATATCTTTCCAACACCAACAACAAACCCCCCCCCCCCCCCCCCTTCTCTCCCAACCCCCAAATAATAATAATAATAATATCGATGACAATATTGCATCATGACTTGCTAGTTTCTCAAACACCCAGAGATTTAAATGGAGATTACAGCTCAAACAGAACTGGATACAGCCATAAAAAGAAGATACGGTTTTACAAGCTGGAAAATAAAACGATTCAAGTAGCTGGCCCCAAATAGTTGGGATAAGATGCCATTTGAATAATTTCTCAAGTCTTCTGATATGAGTTCATGTGAGTTTCTATGCTATGGTTCATCCACTTTTAGCTAAAAATGCAATAGATGAACTGATTGAATCAGTATAAACTATCAGACATGTGAGGGCACAGAATGTTTAACATGACGACTCACATGCACTGGTGCAATTCTTTATTCTTGTAAGAGTTGAAAGGAACACTTTTTCAACAATTATATTTTTCACTGTCTAGGAAAATAAACCATTTTCTAATTCTTTGCGCCGAATCTATTATAAAATCAATGCATGACACTATAATTAAAAATTTTTAAATCCAATTTCCATTAGTAATTTTTTCCAATTTTTCTTGATATATATATATATATATATATATATATATATATATATAGAGAGAGAGAGAGAGAGAGAAAATCACATGCCTTTTGCTCCCATGCGAGCAGTTCTACCAGTGCGATGGAGGTAGTCAATCTGAAAAGTCAAGAAAAGTAATTAGGATTTTGAAATATAGTGTAAAAAAAGGTAAATAAGGTTTTTTTTTTTTTTTTTTTTTTTTTCTTTTGGGATAAAGATAATAGGAACAAGCAACATATCAATAAATGAGATGATGCTTACAGAGTTCGATGGGAAATCAAACATAATAACATGATCCACATCCAAGTCCAGTCCCCTAGCAGCCAAGTCTGTGCAGACTAATGTGGGGCAATCTCCATCTTCACTCTTAAACTTCTTTAGGTTTTCAACTCTGGGTACAGGATTAATACAGTTAGGAGAATGAACTATCGAAGTATGCTTACCTTCCATGTTTGAACTCAGAAAAGAATAACCTTTAAACTTATGTGGGAGCATAAGTAAGAGAGAGAAAAGAGGGGGGGGGGTTAAATTTTAAGATTGGGTTATGCACCTCAAGCAGATGTGTCTCCTATATATGGTTGAGTTTCACCTACACTTCACAGGCATGAGGTTATTATTTAAAAATATATATATACATTATCAGGACTATAATAAATATAAATTATGTCACAATTTTTCGGGGAAGTAGAAGGGAGTTTTTCAGGGATATAGAAGGGGTTGCACAATTTTACAAGGGTATCATGCTTTCAATTGAGCACCCATAAAATAATATATTCTTTTCACATTGCTTGATACCTCTAAATTCCCCAAAATATCCCACTGGAGAAAATTGAATATACAAAAAAGATAATTAAATATAACGCACACACTAAAATGAAACTTAGATATCCAAACCAAAGAAGAGCATCCTCTGAAAAGCAGAGTTACTTTTACTAACAGGTTGACCCAGTAAGAACAAGAAACTGACAAAAGAAAAAAAAAAAAAAAGGAATTGAGAAGGTAGAACAAAAATAATGGATAGTGCAATTGGACTGCTGACATAAGAAATCAATTGTATGGAGAATAAGGCATGGCTATTCCTACTGTTAGGTATACAGAATGATTACTCACAACAGGATCAAAAGACATGAAGAAACTATACTCTATGCATCTTCTGCACATGCACATCAACTGGTCCAGCTGAGGCAAGCAAGGGTGCAGCCAGACACTTATTTTAGGAGAATGAGGTGCCTTGCATTCTTTTATTACTAGGCTTTAAAAAACACTATAATTGGCCTTTTTGGAAAGTGGAAGCATGTTAAGTTTGAAACCTAGAGGAAATGCCTCAATAAATTACCAAATAAATTTGTGAGAGTGTTCGGGGGCAGCACCCCCGAAAGGAAAAAAAAATTGGATACATATATATATATATATATAGAGAGAGAGAGAGAGAATTAAGATCAAGTAAGGTTGTCTCTACCTATCTTAGTGTTAGCCCACCCCTTCTGGGAGCCATTGGATAGATATTTAGAAAAATCGGCCGTTGGATTAGAAAATCTTCTTATATATGTCATGTCTGTCAAAAATTGACTGTTGGTTTTCAAAACACTGCCCGTAGAACACTCTAACGGTATTTACCATTGATTGTTGTAAAAATTGTTTAACAATCTGTATTTTCAAAACCGACCGTTGGATCACTGGGATTTTTGGCAAAAATGACATATATAAGAATATTATATAATCCAGCGGTCAATTTTTCAAAATACCCATCCCAGTAAAAGTGGGCTGACGATAAGATAGGTAAGGACGTCCTTACAGGATCGGGACTGTAAACAGATAGATTTAGGGTTGATTTATGTTCCGTCAAATTTGGTAGAGATAGTAGAATGGTCGAAAGTTTGTGTACTCTAATCTTTACCGTTGATAGTAGATTTAGTATTCCTCTTGTCCTTTAGCGTAGGCAGCTGGCCGAACTTTGTAAATTTGGTCTTTAATGTGTGTACTTTATTGTTGTGTTTTCCTTTATTGTGGTTGTGTTTGCCACACAACATTAAAGGGGTCAAATTTAAAATTATTAAAAAATCCATAAACTAAAAAATAAAAATAAATACGTGAGGGGCACTTGAGCCCCCTCAACTAAAACAACACCCTTTTCCCCTTTTTTTTCATTCTGCCACTTGAGGCAAGGTAATAGATTTCAACGTAAGTTCAAAAATTCTGAAAGGATTACATTTTTCTCAAAAGTGATGGCCCTGGCTGGAAGAACTTTACCATGATCCATATCTTTCCAAAGTCCAAACTGGGTGCCACATTTGTGGCAAAAGCAGGATGTTTTACAGCAAATTAACTGACTGAATTTTTAAGATAAATGCACCCCATAAATTGCAAATATAATTAACCAGGAAAAAACCAAGAAAAGTAACGACCTGTATCATCTCACCTTTGTTCTGCTGGTACCTCACCATGGTAATTGACAGTAAAGATTTGATTTTCACCAAGAAAGTGATCCGCAGCACGACTAGAATTCAATGTGTTACAGAACACCATCACCCTATTTCCCTTTGCCAAACTTGGCTCAAGAACCTGCCTTGACATCATCAAGTAGCACAGTTTTGTCAGAAGACAAACATTGCAGACTTCACAACAGCCCTATTCTATTACATGATTCCACATTTCAATATTGGCAGATAAATTGAAGAATGTCTAGGCTAACAATTTAATATTTCTATGAAAAACATGGGGACAATGAGAGCTGTAGGCTTCATGGACTAATATTGGGCAACTGCTTATTTTGTAACCTCTGAAATCGACACAGACCTTTTCAATTCTCTGAAAAAGTAAACAAGGCCACTACTTTTGTTTTGCATTTTTTTTCCCTTTTCAAGAAACCGCATCAACAATGACATGTAATCAACTTGTATGGAAAAATGATCACAAAATCACCAAACAAATTGTATATTTAATAGTAGTGGCCATTGAAAAAGTAAACAAGGCCACTACTTTTGTTTTGCATTTTTTTTCCCTTTTCAAGAAACCGCATCAACAATGACATGTAGTCAACTTGTATGGAAAAATGATGACAAAATCACCAAATATTTAATAATAGTGGCCATTGCAAGCCATTGTCCCTTTTAAACACACCCTAAGTCCAAGGGGTAATTGGAAACCGTATGGAAACATTATATTTAGATTTTGTTTCAATAGTATAAATTCACATTTTTCAAATAGAGTCATCAACATTAAGGAAAAAGATTGTCACAAAAAAAAAATCATCATAAAAAATTATATCAAATCATTTCTTTAAACTTGGGTAGCAATTATTTGGTACATGGATACAATAATTTTAGTGCCAACTTCCAAAATATAAATCTGGTTCTTCATCGACCAATATGCAGTATTTTTTTTTTTTCTTTCCGCAGATCAGTTTTAACTATCAAGAGTTTCAAAATTCAGGTACTACCCGATGTACTTTAGATTAGGTAGAAATGTGTAACAATGAAGAATTCAAATTCCATCAACACTAGGATTAAGTAAGACGTGTGTGTGTGTGTGTGTGTGTAGAGAGAGAGAGAGAGAGAGAGAGAGAAAGACAACTTTTCTATTGTACTTAAGAGTTGAAGTACACACTAGTGCGTATGGATTATAAATAAAAACATATTTATTTATAATGTACATAATTGCATAGTATTCTAGAAATAGTGCTGCAGCTGCTGCTGCTACTATTGTTGCCATTATTATTTTCATTAGAAGCCATTAGTAGCTTTGATAATAAATAAAAAATGGCTGAGAAAATTCAGTTCTAGACCTGTAGCAATGCCTCCAGCTTGTTTTCAGAACCCGAAAGTTTAATGAAATCATGGCGAGCAGATGCTATCTTCTTGTGCAGTGTTGAGGTGCGTAAGTGAACTATTCCTTGAAACTCCTCATCAATCAGCTTTTGCACTGCCTGCAATACCTAACAAGTTCAGTTTTCTAGCTTCCTTGGAAACTAAAATCTGTGTACAGCAAGCCCACTAGGTGATATTTGATAAGAAACATACCAAATTACAACATGATCACGATGATAGAGATTCCAAAACACTCAAAAATTAGTTTGAGACTATTCGATTTCATCACATAAGAGAGAACTCCTATCGGCATCCATTACTAAGTATTTCGCGATCCCTTTAGAATATTTAGAAGGTGCAATCATTTTAGATACTGATGTGGAGGGTATTCTTATCTAAACAGTACTAAATCCCCCAAACTCTAGCTAGTGTGAAACTATAATATTTTCTACATATTCAGAATATACGGAAATAGAAATATCACTATATATGCCCCAGAAATTTAGTAGTAGATCCATGGTTTGGTCCAAGGCCTTTTAATATCTTTCCTTGATAGTGTAGCACTTCCCTTACTAGATCCATCTTCTATATGATCAAGTTGGCACACTTTACCCCCAGTATCTATCTTCTTGGTTGTGTCGAAAATAATATTTTATTTTTTTCATCTGACTTGCCTCTGACATGGCCCAAACATGCGAGAGACACAGTTTGGACATGCAAGGGACATGGTGGGGCATGTTAGTACTTTTATTTTAAAAACAAATGGGGTCTTCTTTTTTATTTTAAAACATGGTAGGGGGTTTTTGCAAAAATAAAAAATTGATAGAAGAGGGACCTGCAGAAATATAGTATTTTTGTAATTTCTAATATTATTTGTTCGTATAATTATATCCAACTCTCTATTAGTCTATTATTAGTTTACTATTATTTACAACATATTGCTCTCTCTCTCTCTCTCTCTCTCTCTCTCTCCCCCAACCCTCGAATCCTTCATTTGAGTTTTGTTGTTTGTCTTCTTCTTTTTTCTTTTTTCTTTTTTGTTTACTACCACCCGGAAGTTATTTGTTAGTTTATTTACAGTATATTGGTATTGGTTTACTAATTTTTCATATTAATAAAAACTATAAATGAAAAATTATAATATATTTATTTATAACCATATCCCTACCATACTGAGAAATCAAGAGATTTTTGCAAGAAAATGAACCAAAACCTGATGCTCTAATAGCAAATGATAAGGCTAGATCTTCATTATGCATTCAACAAATATGTTTCAAGAGATTACAATAAATACAAGCTGTTAGGCATCCGAGAAAACGCAAGAAAGAGCAAGAAATGCTCTATTACAGAAGATAAATTCTGTTCTCTGGAATAAAATCTGAAAAAACTAACTTTAACAATGACAGCAGTCCCTATTTATAGAGAATCTCCAAAACTAACAACTTGTAACTAACTATAAGCTAGACTAACCTCATCAAAGGTCACTTAAGAATGCGATAGCACGTAGAAGAAAAAAAAAATACAATACAATCAGTATAACAACAATCCAACTACATCAGTCATTTGGTCTAAGTTTTCTCTTTTAAATCTCCCCGCCCCACTAAAATGGATTTTAACAAAAACACCTATTGAGGCATAATTTTGAGAAGAGTTTTTTGACCCTCAAATCCCTCATTCAAATCCTTTGGAGAATTTTGCAAATTTTGCATTTGGTTTCCCAAACTGGGTAAATTGCCTCCAAAAAAATTTAAATCCCTTTTTGACCCCAAATTCCTGCTGATAGTATTGCATTCAAATGCAACTGTAAGTATAATAGTTAGGTCTAAAAATAAAAGTACTCATTATATGTCATTCCCCAGCCTATGCTTCATATCTATTATGGAAATGAGAGAGAGAGAGAGAGCAATGAAACGAGGAACTTTTTCATTTCAAGTGGAAAATAAAATCATCCCATTCTAAATACTACATGGGGAAAACAAGGAACTTTTTCATTTCAAGTGGGGCTATAGATGAAGAGCATCTCATTTATATATTAAGATGACAGTGCTAGTCCACATACCTTCGTCATTGTTGCGGTGACCAAAACAGTTTGAAATCCTTGGTCATCAGATTTCAATGCACGATGTTTTAATGGGCCAAGAAACTTGCGGATATCGGGACCAAAACCACGATCAAACATGGTGTCCGCCTCATCCAATACCTACTAAAAGATTACTACCATCATCAAGTCTGCCAGAGTAATTTATGTAAGGGCACGCAAGTGTGTATGGTTTTCTTACATGCTTTATATTGACAAATGTCTAAGATAGTGGGACACTGTATACTCCTACGGATCAACAACAAAAGGACACTTACCAAGTATTTGATGTCACCATAAACCATGTTTCCCTCCTCAATATGTTGAAGAACCCTGCCAGGTGTCCCAACTACCATGTCAATTGGGACATTCAGTGAATCCTCTTGGGGTCTTAAACGGCCACCACCACTTACCATAGTAGACCTAAAACGTGCATGATGGCTGATAGACTTTGCCACACGAAACACCTGCAATATCCATCCAATTTTTAAGGATAAAGGTGACATTCTCATAGCCTAAGTGACCTCCAACTTTCAAAGAAAGTACACAAAACCTGCTCAGAGAGCTCCCTTGTGGGGCACAGCACAACAGCTCGAGGACGCCTAGGCTTCATTAGTGTACCACACAGTGTTTCATCCCGTCTCAACAGCTACAAAATCAACATATTAAAAACAAAATGTTTATTTTTTTCTTTTCTAATTGTTGAAATAGCATTGCTCCAAAATCAACATAAATGGCATGCAATTCCAGTGCTTCTGAACATAAACGAACTCACAAACAAACACAAAAGTGAATTACTGTTAAAACCCAAGAGGATATAAACGGTCACATTTCATGAACATAATTGGATTTATGTGGAGATGGGGATACCACAAAACAAAACGCCAGATATGATATTGAAAACAACCGCATTAAAAGTCGGCATAAAAGCAAAGCAGAAAAATCATCCAATTGAAAGAATCAAGATAACAAAACAGAAAATAACGCTTAGCAGCATTGCCATTTAATTCCGAATCATAACTTAAATATATATAATATAACTTCAAAAAGAATGAATCACGACAAATGAAGTAAAAAAGAATTCCAAAATTTCCATAGAAAATGCCAATCAGAACAAAATTAAGCCCGAAAATGTAAAGGAACATCACATCCCAAAATCCCATTTTACCCACAAAACTAAAACTAAACTGAAGAGATATGAGTAATTTTATATGCAAACAATTAAATGTATGAAGATATAGATATAAATAGTACCTGAACAATAGGCAACATGTAAGCCAGAGTCTTGCCAGACCCAGTATGAGAACCCAACACCACACTCTTCCCATCTAACACAGCCGGAATTCCAATACACTGTATCTCAGTAGGAACCGAAATACCCAGCTCTCTTACAGCACCCATCACCTCATCACTCAATCCCAACTCCTCAAAACTCGATACAACCACCTTCTTCTTCTTCTGCAACTTCTTCACACCATCGTCCTCATCTTCCCTCACAATACTTGGCGCTTTGGTTTGTGGGGCTTTTGCAGATTCTTTGAGGTGCCTGAGTCTAAGCTTTTCGAGAAGGATTGAGTGTCTCATGGGTTGTATTGGGTCTGGTTCAATAGTGGTGGTAGTGGTTGTGGTGGTGTGGGTGGTGGTGCAGAGGGGTTTAAACCCTAGAAAAACCCTAGTGGGAATCGGGAGTTTGGAAAGCGGGTAACGTTTGAATGGAGGGAAGAGAGAAGAAGAGAGAAGGTTTGAAGAGAGAGAAAGAGTGAGAAGGGTTCTTCCTGTTCCTCCCATGGCTATTGTTTGGGTTTTGGGGTGTGAAGACTGAAGAAGTTGGTCTTGATGTTGTTGCAGCGCTGGCTACAGTATGAAAATGATGAAATAATGGAAAAGGCTTTGCAAGCCAAATGTTCTGTTTTTTCATATCAATACAATTTGAACACATGGCATGTAGTTTTACATTTAAAAGTGAGGTAATCTTCAATCCTAAGTTGCCTAATTCACTAACTTTCTACTCCAGGGGCCCACTACACTTAAAACAATTTTTTTTTTCTTTTTAATAAACTATACAAATTTTGTTTGATATTTACTATAGTATTAAGCAAAAATTATATAAATGCTTAGGGTATATGATAGTACACCATATCATTTTAGTCAATTTTTTCACTAAATTATGGGTTAAATAATAAAAAATAAAATGACAAGTCCTTATATTTATTTAGGAAAAATAAATAAGACACCATTTTATTTGTACTTTTTGATATGGAAAAATAATTTTGTAATAAATTCTCCAGCAATTTAGTAGGTAGGTTATAAATTAAAAGAAGACTACTATATATGACAAACATTTAAATGACTAGTACCTCTTACTATTCTAAATTAGGATAAGAAATTTAAATTTTTATCTAGAGTGGTGGATGAATTAAAATAGATGCATTTAATTTTTCAACAACCAAAACAAGAATATGTTTATCCAGCATTTCACCTTTTTTCATCATTCTCATTTTCTCTCTTCACCTTCTATCTCCATCTCTGTATCATTGGCTCCATTAGTTGACATATTAAAAGATTTATGCAAGACATAAGGTGGTGTTAATAATTGGTAAGCAAATCCATTTCATCTCATGTATTTTTTTAAAATACTAGATAATGCCGCACGTGCTTCGCACATGCCAGTTGTAGTAGTGTTGGGATTTTTATTTTATTTTATTTGGTCATTATTATTTATTTTATTATATAAATAGGGTTGAGGGTTTAGTTTTTGGTGTTTTTCGAGAAAGAAGAAACACCGTCAACTGCTTAGAGAATAAGCTTTGGCATTAGGTATAGTTTTATGATAATAGAATTATTGAAGAATTAGGACAAAAAAATTTGTCGGTAAATGAGCACATTTAATAGATTATGAGAGCTATAGAAAAGTGGTTACATTATATGTAGAGATAAGCTGTAAGTTAATAAATGAAGTTAGCTAAGATAATACTTTTCATTGTGTGTAATTGCATGTATAATCATTAAAAATAAAGATATGGATTGACTAATTAAATTAAGAAAGATAATATATATTTGTAAATGCATGATTACTGTTTTGATGCAAGCATAATGTTTTTTGACATAAAGTTGTATACAAAAAGTTAAGGCACCGCCTTGGATTTGTTTTTTATAAGTACTTATTTGCTTTTTTTTTTTAATTTGTAATATATAATTTCTTAGAAAAATTTTAAAAAAGCAAATAAGTACTTATAAAAAATAAATCCAAACGGTGCCTAATGTTTTGCGGTGATCTTTTTATAGAAGGTCACTATTTGTTCTGGAAATATTTAGAGTTATATTTTCTATAGGTAAAACCATAATATATACAGATCACAAAAAGCAAAAAAAAGTTTTCATAGTGTTCAGAGCTAATTTGCTAAGCCAGCAATGTCATGTGCTTGAAAGGTGTCAGGTGGCAGATCATCTTGCTGGATTCTTTTTCTTCAGCTTCAAAGCAGGGTACCTCAGAAGGATTGACTATGAGAGTGTTCTTATCAGGAGTTGAAGTCGATGGTGTGTTTCCTGCAACTTTTGGTTGTTCTTGAGAGGATAAATCAGATTGATCAAAGAATTGTGCTTGGTAGATAGTATACTTTTTGAGACTACTTTGATCAAAAGAATTCTCAGCTCCCTTAATTTGAAGAAGATAGACAGCATTCTCATCGAGCTGGATTCAGTCACGAAGCGCATCTGGTTGTCCTTGTTTAAATATTTAACATAGCACTTATATTAGATAAATATTAGGAGTGAACTGAAGGATAAATTTGTTTGGTAAGCTTTTAGTACCTCACTACTGTGATAGCAATTGTTGCAAGATACACAGTAAAATTTTTGCATGTAGTTGACAAGTGCGACTGAAGCTTTTGTCCAAAACATAGCTTGCACAATAAACAAAAAAAAATCCTGAGAAATTAATACTAATCAATCTTATCTGTTAAGAATAAAATTTTAAAGAGTCATTGATGAATAGCATGATTGCAAGCATACATTTTTAGGCATGGCAATTCCAGCAGCAAGTGTTTTGAGTTCATTTTCTTTTGTTGGTGGAGTGGACAATCTCGTCGAGTAGTAGTCAGCTGGATTAAATGTTGTCAATATTTTGTCCTTGTTTTCAGCATACCTATTTTTGCAAAAAATAAAAAATAAAAAATAAATGAAGAAGATTAAATAGAATGAAAGAAAGTTTATATGTATTTTAATAAGTAACATGCTATTTATACCAGTGCTGGATTTCAAATGCTTGTGGAATATTTGGAGCTGTAATAACACCACTTGAGTTTTTTGTAGACAGTGAGATGCCTACAAATATAAATAATATGAAAATTTTTAGTTAAAAGGGATTAGATGAAATAAATAAATATTTATATATTGTGATGTTTGTCTAACCGTTATAAGTGGAAACTTTAACTCGGAAGACAATTATCACAGGATTATGTGCTCGCTGAGCATACATGTGAACACATTCATTTTCAACATGATTATCCCAAAATGCCAACATCATTGGTTTTAATCTAGGCAGGGAAAAAACACGGAAATAATAAATGACATAGTAAGGAGAATAAGATCATTAACGGTTTTAAGCCGAAAAAAGATATATGAAGCATAAATGATATATCTAATGTTGAATGAAAATTTAGTCAATGAATAATTAAAAAAACAAAACTAAAAAGGAAAAGAATGAATAGATAAAACTGAGAAAGTTATAAACATGGAAGATGAATAATGAACGAGGAATATTGTGGAAAAAACTAAAGAGTAGAAACTTACAAATACTATAAAAACTTTTGAGTAATGATAAGTGAACAGTAAACAATGGATAAAAAGAAAATATCTAATAATGACAAAACAAATTTTTTAGATATATTTTTTTTTACTCTTGGTTCACAATAACAGCTTCCTGCACATATACAGGTCCATATTTTGAGGGGACTTTTTTCGGTACGTCCATGTCCATGACGATTTCCATGATATCTGTATATTTTAGAAATATTGTTAGTTTAAACAATATGCTCGCAGATAAAATTATTCAGTGAACATGAGGAGTTTAATTCGAGAGCAATAAAAAGGGAAGCATAAAAATTATCCATGCAGATTACCCAAGTGAACAGCTGAATTTTTGTATGCAGGAAATACTGAATATTGTGCAAAATTTAGAGGAACTGCTACAAGCTCTGTATCTTGATCATCACATTCTTCTATAACTGTTTTACCATGGATGACCCATTCAAGAGGATGCGGTACGATTTGATATTGCTTCATGCAAGATTTCACTATAACTCTTGAAATGTAATATGTTTTGAAAACATGAAGTCTCTTGTCAAATAATTTAATATCAATGCCCCATATAATTGCTTGGATTCTTGTACCCTGAATGAAGTCAAACAATGTTAGTATATATTAGGTGATGTTAAGTCTAAACTTTAATTTAAGGGATGAAACACAGTAGAAATACAAACCATTCTATCGCCAAAGACGTATTTCTGGTACTTTTTAGGGCTATTATTCACATTCTTTGCTGGATGCTTCTCAAGGATTTGAATCTTTGCACACCAATTTGGACCACTTTTTGGTGTGATATCATCAATCAAGTACAACTTACGCGGCATTCTAAAATCCTAAATATGATAAGATAAATTGAATAATAGGTTTTAAAGTAGTTTTTTTTTTTTTTTTTTTTTTTTTTTTTTTTTTTTTTTCACTTTGATGTTGGTATTAGGCAATGGGATGATAGAAATAATATTTACAAGCAAAGAAAAAACTTTAAAGAGTAAGCTGTTAAAGGCATAGACAACAAAAGAAAGGAAACAATAAAATAAAATAGACAGTCGTTCAGCAATCAAAAGTGAATCACATGAAAATTTTAGTTCATTACATTGTTCTCGCACAAAACACATAGGTGTTAAAACTTACAAATTGCTGGTATGGTTAAGCCATCACCGAATGCCTAAATATTGTCAAAGACATAAGAAATTATATATACAAATACTAAGAGAATAATACATATATATACACACACATAGATATACATTAATCTTTGTCCCACAAAAATCACCAAAATGTCTTAACTGTAGATATTGAATGATTTTGAGAGGAGGAAATTATAAAGATGGCTATTCACAGTCAATAGCACAATTTCTTCATGATTGAAGGTGGAAAAGAGAAGATGACTGAAGCAGCAAGATTCGCACAGAAGTGACTGGTGGACAATAACCTGCAGAATAAATTGTTCAGCCTGTGCTCAATGAAATTATTTATTCTATTATATTAATGAATCTGAAAGGCAACCAATTAGTAGGAATCTGAAAGGCAACCAATTAAAGGAAATAAACAAGAGCGAACCACATATTATCAATAAATAAATAAAAAATTAGGAAAAGCACGACCATAAAAAATAAGCACAAAAATTCATAGCATCAAATACATGACCGCACAAAACAAAAGAAAAAGCTTAATAGATATGATTCATTGCTACTATAAATTAAAGAGAAACGGAAAACAATAGAAACAAAATGCAGGCATAAAAGACAAGAAATGAAAAAACAAAGATGAGGCTGAAAAATATACCTGGCAAAGAAGACTGATGCAGTAAACAAGAACAAACAATGATACCCTGGAAATTGAAACAAATAATAATTACAAAGAAAGCGCAAGAAAAAAATCATAGGATCGTAATAAATATAAAAAAGAATAATAATAACAATACAACCAACAAACTAAACCAATTAAGAGGAATCCAAAAACCAGATAATCATCAAAAAGGGAAAAAAAACAAAAAAAAAAGCATAAAGAACATAACTATAGAAAGTAATCCAAACATTTTAACTCTAACCAAAAAGAAAAAGATAAACTGAAAAGATCACATATGATAACCACGGGAAGCCAAACAAAGCGCGACAAAAAATCAGAGGACTATAATAATAAATAGCAAAAAGAATAATAACAACTAAACAGCCAACTATACAAAAGAACCAGAATAAATTTCAAACCCAAATAATTATTAGAGAAAATAAACTAAAGGGAACCACAATTTCTTTATTTTTTATCTATACTTCTTTAAATTTCAAACCCAAATAATTATTAGAGAAAATAAACCAAAGGGAACCACAATTTCTTTATTTTTTATCTATATTCTTTAAAAAATAACGATAGCAAAAAATTCAAATACTCCAAATCCAACAAAAATAATAATAGTAACCCCATAACAAAGGAAAAACTAAACTATAATAAACCATTAAAAATCGCAGACAAAGAACAACAGGCCGATGACGCGATAACCGCAAAAGCAAAGATCAACAAAGAAGCTAATGAGAAATAAATAAGCTAACCCATCACAAAAAAAAAACATCTAAAAATCCACATACCTGAAGCTGTTTATCCCGAAAGAACCAACAAGAAACAAAGAAGCCAATTCACCATAAAAACCATCCCATAATGTACATACCTCAAGGTGCTTCTCCTTTCACACGAAACCAAAGAACTGAAGTGCAAAACAAGCTGTCAGAAAGCCATACCCAATAACCATGCGCAGGCAGGATAACCACACAAAAAACTACTACAGCAGCGAGTGCAGATAACACCAAAGAATGGCGAAAAAATCATTCCATGTTTCCCCAACAAATCAAAAAGCAAAGGGCGCAAAGGTAAATTAGCAAGTAAAGGCACACAACCCGAAATTATTTCACAGCTAGAAACCTTTCTAGTCTAGCACCCAAAAAGAAGACATTGCCAGTTCTATCCAATTTGATTTGAAGACAAATTGGTCAAAATCAGCTCCAATTGCAAAGCCAATCCTGCAATCAACGGAGAAATTAGTCAAAATCAACTCCAATTGACGAATCAATTGAAAATTGCACAGTAAAAAGTATTTGCAATCCAAGCCAAAAAGCACAGAATGCAAAGGGCAATGTTGTCATTCCATTATTAAATACCAACTTACTAAACCCAAGACCCCAAACTGTTCCATCACATGGAAAGACGAAAACACCCAAGTCCCAACCCCATAAGAACGAAACAAACACATGAAAAAAACCATTCAAATGAGGGCATAAAAGTAATTTCCTCTACAATATCAATCAATTGCAAATCTTGCTACAGGAAAAAGCTGAGAGTATCTGCTTATTCGTACTGTAGGAGAGAGAGAAACACATCCCAACTACAACTCTCATCCAAATCAGTCAAAATTGGATTGCAAATAGCCAAAATTGAGGCACACACCAAAAGAAATTGCTAGTTCCAATCGCAATCTACATCCAAATTAGCCGAACCAGCAAAATTTGGATTGGAAACAATAAAATTTGCAATTGTAATTGAAAACCACATTGGTCAAAATTGGCACTCCAATTTGCCTCCAATTTGGAAATCACCGAGAGAAACTGATCAAAATTGGAACTTCAATTTCCAATCAATTGCAAATTGTACAGTAAAAAGTTTTCCACACTTTTTATAAAAGTATATAGAAGTATAGATATTATGAATCATTAGTTATTGAAGTATAGTATGAATCTATCATATTTGTTTATAATAGTAGTGTGCATGTTATTTTCTGTTGTGGTCCTATTTACTATAAAATGTTATCTACTTACCATGCAATGTGACCTATTTTACTATGAAATATGACCAATTTGACTATAAAATGTGATGTTCTTTGATCAGCATTGATCATTGGATGTTTTAAAACACACCTGGCAATCTTGTGTGATTCGAGATATTGAATAATTATTCGGTAGGATTTCAAAGAATTGGGATTAGACCCACTACCCATGCAACGAAAGCGCACACACACCAAAAAAAACAAAAAACAAAAAAAACAAAAAGCAAAAAAAAAAACGCACACACTCAACAGAATTAATGTACCAAGGATTTACGTGGTTCGGCTCAAAATGCCTATGACCAAGAGAATAATCACGCCTTACTTTTCACCATAAGAATAATAAGAACAATACTATAAGAGATTTCCACTCAAGTTTATACCCAAAAAACCAAAGCCTTTGAACCCTATACACCCCACACAACTTACCCTCTCAAAATCCTATACGAGGAACCAAAGAAGATAAAGACAAACTCAAGTCTAATTCTTCTCAATTACACATTAATCGAACACATCAATGCTCCTTATATATCATTATGATGAATAGAGAATAAACAAACCTATTTACTAATGGCACAAATTATGGCACCTTATAGGAAACAAATATCACACTCCACCAAATTGGAAAATGCCAATTTGGTTAGGATACCATTTTGTTTAATTTATTCTTTCCTTTAATTTGATCAAACATTTGTAGCTTACTTTAAGCCACTAACATATAAGCTATTCCACCATGAAGCGGTATACCTCACACGAAGGTAGTCGTGGATTGCGATGCTTGGAAAATCAACTATGAAACTCGGTTCATGGAAAGACTGTGACACGTGATCTCGGACTTGTTCAAAAAAAGATTCAAAATCAGTGGACTGCTACTTGACTTGTGGACTCGGGCATTGGTTTGTGAGTAGAATTAGTAGTCTTGTACTCTTCTTCATTCTTATATAATGCTTTCGTGTATTTCCCGAGGTTTTATAACCCTAAAAAGTTTTCCTCATAAATTATGTGTTCCTTGTGTGATTACTTTTCATATTGTTTATTGTATAATCACTATATAAAGATAATTGAACCCCAATTTGGTTGGTAATTGATCTAATTAGTTGACCAACGATTGTTCATAATCCTATAAGGAACCCATACATGCAAAACAATCATGAATAGTAGGTGTTATCCTTTTAATTTTATTACAAAGCATCAATTCTTTGGTTATGTTTGATTGAAATAAAAAAAATTGTTTTCCTTCATTTGTTTTTCTTCACGGGTAAGAATGGCAATTTTTTCATGCCCCGTAGTATACCCTTACATCGCCCCTAATGGGCTAGTTTTTTTCAAATTTATAAGGTGTAGAGGCGGTCTTGGTACTAAAAATTGAAAACTAAGTCAGTCTTGCGGCAATTTTAATATTAAAAACTAAAAAAAAAAATCAAACATTATTATTATTATTATTATTATTATTATTATTTGTTCTTTTGCTAAGAAATCATGCTTTGTTAATTTGAAGAAAGAAAAATAAAAAAACAATTTTAATTTTTTGTTAAGAAATCAAATATAGCTAATATGAAAGATGCAAAAAAAAAAAAAAAAAAAAAAGTACTTTTAAAAAGTTCAACCGAATGATGCCTTTATTTACTTATATTGTGTGTGTGTGTGTGTGTCTGTGTGCGCGTGTGTGTGTATGCTCCCAAAATAAAAGAAAATATATAATAAAAAAAACTTACAGTTAGTACTTCTCTATAAAAAAAGACATTAAAGTGCTAACATGTTAGATTCCCCACCCAAATTTGTGGACAAAGTTAACCTTTAATAAAACAAGACATGTATTCCAAAAAAAAAAACCCACGTTCCAAAAATATAGCTATCCGCATGGCAAGATCCCATAAAAATAAGGATCATATTTATTTCAAAAAAGAAACAAAGCTAAAGAAAGGTGTTCTACCCGGAACACGTCTCTACTTGTGGGAGAGATGTAGCTAACGTGGGAGTGATGCCATTCACCGATGAAATAAATATGTTCGCTTATGATCATGGTCATCACACGCTTCCATGACATACCGCACATCCCAAGCTTGGGATATGCTTAACCCAGCAGTTCGTGTGAGGTCACATGGAACATATGTATAGCTACTCACACATGTCACTCTCTCCAATCGAATCATGGCCGTCAAAGAAGAACTCATTGATGAGAAAGAAAGAAAGCAAGCAAAACCTCGGTGAGGTTGTGATCGTGAAGGATCAAGACCCGTTCATGTGAGTTCACACTTTCTTCCGTCAAAGAAGTACTCATCGATGAGAAAAAAAGAAAGCAAAATCTTGATGAGTTCACCATGAAACATATTAAGTTCATTTTTTTTTTTTTTGTTAAATTTATAAATTCAGATTCTTTTTCATATGTATTCCCGTGTATTGTATGTGTCATTTTGGGAGGAAAATCATAAACTTTGTAGTTTAAAATTTTGATCTTTAATGTATTGAATCAAATAGATTAAATAAATAGTATATATATATATATATATAGTTTCTTAGCAATTCTATAATTTCACACACACAAAATATATATGTTCATATATTAAAATGACATTTGAAGAAATGTGTATGTCTGTGTACCAAAACTCTAAAAAATTGAACCTATATATTTGGTCAAGAAATAATACTCAAACGTATACTTTTTTTATATACTCAACTTCATTTGGAGAATAAACCTGGAATAAATGAGATAATTTATGAGAATGAAATAATATCCTAATAAAAACTTGAATATATGAGATAATTGAAGAAAATAAAATCATTAATATTTTATCTTCCTAAATAATTCAAATTTAAAATTGAGATAAAATATGAATTAAAAAAGGAATTAAGGATTATTTTCAAAACTAAGTTTGACGAGGATAGTTTAGTCTTTAAAAAAAAAAAAATTAACTTTCATCTATTAATAGTAACACGTAAAGACTCCATAGGTTAGTACTTTTTTGCTTGGACCTATTAGTTTAAACCGCTAAAAGAAAAGATCTTTGACTAAAAATCCCTTAAAAGTATAATAATAATAACTAGTATCGGAATTTTCATCCAATAGAGTAATAGGAAATTAAAATTAAATAGAAAAAAGGAAAATGCAATTTCAAAGAAATTAAAAGGAGGAGGTAATTACAATTTGGGCATTTTACCAAAATATTGTCAAGGCTTCCCAAAACTTCTAAAATAAACACCACTTTTCAAGAATTACTAAACTAATTTTTATTATTATTTTTTTGACAAAAATGTCCTTTGAAGTGAATAATCACAATTTTGAAGTACAATCCCAAATTTTGTTAATAATCACCAATTCCCCAAAATGCATGCAATCCTCAATATTATGAAACTTTTACCTTTCATTTAATGCTAATGGGACAACTTAAGGGATGATTTGATGTAAATAAAGTGACTTGTACGGATGTATCTGTCAATTGGTGATTCTTAACAAAATTAGTGATTATATACAATATTGGTGATCGGTGATTTTTTTTTTTTTTTTTTTTGTGTTTGCATAATAAATTTGTGATTGATAATTCTACGTAATTTTTTGTGATTACATTAAAAAAAAAAACTGGTGATTGGTGACTACGTAATATTTTGGTGATTATGTAAAAAATTTAAAAGTTAAATTCAATTTTTTTGACCGTTATAAGGGTAAAAATGTTCAATTTTTTGTACGAAGGTTTAGTTTAGTAATTCTTTTAAAAATAAGATTTATTTTGGAAATAAATTGAAACCTTAGGAATATTTTAGTAATTTTCCCTTATAATAAACTTAAGTTGAAATTAGTATAAATTATCCTAATTATAACTTTTTTAAAAGAAGGGCAAATTACCTTAATATTCCTATAGTTTGCAAAAATTACGTATCTAAAACCACTTTCAAAATATTTACTATAATATTTTTTATCCCAAATTACCCTTGCCAATGGTCAAATACCTAAATTTTGACTGAATACCAAATTTTGATAAGAATACCCAATACCCAATCTGTATATAATACCCAATTTTTTTTAAGAATCCCCAATATCCTATTTTTTATTCTATTGTCAAATCACATTTATTAGGGATGATTACAAACCTTGAAATAATAAATCCATATTTTTTATTTTAAGCTCTCCATCTAACCTACCCATCTCACTTTTGTGGTCTCTCTGTGTGGCTCTTTCTCATTTTACTGTTCCCGACGCGCACTCTCTCTCTTGCTATACCTTTCTCGGCGCTCACATGAGCAAAGGCGAGATCTTTCTCCATCCTTCCAACAGCGTTCCCAGTGCTAGATTGAGTAAAGGCGAGACCTTTCTCCTTCCGACGCTAGATTGAGTAAATTCGAGACCTTTCTCATTCCTTCCACCATCGTTCCCACCTGAAGCCATTTTATAGGTGCTCTAAGAAAACCTAAGGTCCTTTCCATGGTCCTTGTGGACACTCCATTTTTACCAATTATTTCTACCATATGTCCATGCAAATGATCAACTAGAATAGCTGATCATTGGGTGAGGAATTGGCCTTGTAAAGACCAAATTGACCAAATTGCCCTTTGCTGAGGAAAAGGACAATTCATTATTTCATGTGTACATTTGGATTGGAATCAACCCATTTGTATTACATTTGACTTTTGAGGTGTTTTAGAACATCCCTGTAAATTTTCATGGCATTCTGATGAGAGCTCGATAGGTAATTAGGGTTTTTGCGACTTGAAGGGCATTTTCGTCCTTTTTCTCGTATAAATTCCGAATGACCTCCGAATTCGAAACGGATTGTTTCATGAGGTTTATATGGATGTGGGGAGTGAATTTGGTGTGTCAATTGAGCCTTTGAATGGTTGGGATGGATTCTCCCAAAATCGATCCCACGGGTAAGGATGAGCTGAATTAGGGTTTCGATCAAATTGAACGTGAATTGGTCGTTTTCACCAAAACAAAAGATTTTCAAAACATGTTGTTAAGTACCAATTTCATGTTGAAACCATGTTTTTAGAAGTGGTGCAAGCCTAATTGATTAATTTTATAAAACAAGGAATGGTCATTTGACCAATTTTGGCACAACCGGATCAATTGGCTAGCTTTTTGCTAAAACCCTTGACCATGGTCAATTGATTTTAACCCAAAAACATTCTAAAAATGTGTAGGATCAAAACACGGTCGTTTTGAGCCCTGAACCATCGCATTTGGATCAAATTTGACCAAAATATGGCCAAAATTTGAAAACCCTAGAATTGGGGAACAAAATTGGGAAAGTCAGCATGGTGACCGTCCTAGCTAGGACGGCCAACCGTCCAGCTAGGACGGCCAACCGTCCAGGCCTAGGACGGCCACCAGCATGCTCGATCAGATTTTGTATATTTGGAAAGTTTGAGGCTCCCCAACCCATTTTGGCCGATTTGGTTCAATTTTTTGAATATAATTCGAAGGGTTTTCAGCTGGCAAACCCTAGCATGATTTATTCTAAGCCCTAAGATCGTTTTTAGAGGGATTAATCCTAGCCATTCAAGGTTTTAAACCCTAACTCTATATATGCTTCATTATAGAGTTAGAGGAGGAGGTTCAAAAAGAGAGAGAGATTTTTAGGGTTTGGAGAAGGAGGCTACAGATTTTTAGCTCTTCATCTCCACACCATTGAAGGGGCAAGGATCGAAGGCTAAGAGCTTGGAGGAGGCTAGCCAAGAAGGAGGGAGAAGGGTAAATTCTCAACCTCATTCTTGTTTCTTAAGTTCTTACATAAATCTGTGATGCTATGATGTAAGTTTTCTTCATTCTCATATGAGATGGATCATCTTTTTCTTTTTACTATGAGAATGTTTAACATGTTAGGGTAGTTTCTTATTTGTTTATGCATGATTAGAATAGGATGTAGTTTTAATATAGGATAATAATATGTTCATCATGAATAGGATTGGTTTTATTTTGATTATATATTAGCAAGCATGTTTAGGGTTGTCTTTTATTGTTATTTTTTGTGAGCATGCCTGATTAGGTTTAATTTTTGTTATTATTTTATGTTAGCATGTATGTCTAGGGTTGGTTGATTTTATCGAGATTTTATGTTAGAATGCATGTTTAGGGTTAATGTAGTTTTATTGTGATTTTATGTGGGGTAAGCATGTTAGGGTTAGCTTTGTTATGATTTTATGTATATATGCATGATTAGAGTTTGTTCTATTATGATTTTTACGTACGTATGCATGATTAGAAGTAGTTTTATCCTTATTCTATGTGAGTATGCATGTTAGGGTTAGTTGTTATTTTATGTACGTATGCATGATTAGAAGTAGTTTTATTATTATTTTATGTGAGTATGCATGTTAGGGTTAGTTTCTTGTGATTTTATGTGTGTAAGCATGCTAGGGTTAGTTTTTGTTATGATTTTATGTTTAGGATGAGTCCGTTGTTATTATTTCATGTATGCGAGCATGTTTAGAGTAAAAGTTAATATATTCGTGTTGTTATTTGAATCTCATGATAATTGATTGGTGATTTTAATGGTAATATGAGTACGTTAATGTGTATTTTGACATGTGAAGAGTCTTGAGTCTTTTTGTTTGTGTTTTTTATGATTATTTGAACACTTGATATGGACTCGATGGATTGAATATATAAATTGTGTACAAGGGAGCGTGCGAAGGTAAGATCCTCCCCTTGTGTTTAAAATAATTGTTTAAAGCATATTCGTTGTTAGTTTTCTTATACATTTTGCATGGTAATTTAGTATAGCATGTTAGATTGTATGTTAGGGTTTTTATTTGTCATTTTTTATGAATTAACAATGTTTTTTGAGCCATTTGGAACATGTATTCAAATCTGTCCAGATTTGAATATATGCTTTGAAGTGGTTTAATTAACATTTTTAAGCCATATTTTTGCATGATTTTTATAGTTTTTTTTATAGTATATTCATGTAGAAAGCATGGTAGGTCATCTTCACATTTTTTATTCTTTGTTTTCATAATTTTTAGAGTGGTTAAAGGTTCATATTCAAATCTGTCCGGATTTGTTTATGCCCTTAAATCATTTCTAAAAATTATTTTAGGGCTAAATCTAACTTAGAAATATGTTTAGGATCACATAGTTTGATTAGTATGCATTTAGGAACATTTTCATGCATGATTAGAATTGATTTTGTGAATGTTTGATTAATTTAGTTAAATTACAGCATGCATTTGCATTAGTATGTTAGGGTTTTAGATTAACTTTAGGGCTAGTTAGAGACCCTAGGCTAGGAAGGTCACTTGACCTTCCCTCGGAATTTCCTTTGTTGTAAAAATCATGATTTGAATTGTGTATTTTATTTGATTTAAGAGTCGATCTTCGAGAGATTTCCTAAAAGATTTTTGATGCAATATTTATGAAATAAATATGATTTTATGAGATATTTGATTATTAATTGATTTTCAAAAGATTTGAAATGTTTTAAAGATTTTTTACTTTGGAATGAAATTCCTCCCATATGATTTGCTTTCTTGAAAATCTTTGAAAAAGATTTTTAATTGGAATTGAATTCTAAAGATAAGAATTGTTTTAGAATATTTGGATTTTAAGAAAATCTTTTAATTTGAAATGATTTTGAATAAATGATTTTAAACAAACAAAAACTCTCGAAGTTAGAGTCTTGAATTAGGTTGAATACCTTTGATGATGTGATCGATTACAATAGGAGAGTCCTAGGGTAGTCGAACTACGTGGACTTTGATACTTGCTGGGTGATACTAGTAAGTTACGTAGGCGCTAATAGGGCTCAAGTTCGCCCTAGGATGCCCGTAGGGTGTCCTAGGTTCTTAGGGTTTGTTTGTATATATATTTATTTATTTATTTATTAATATAACTAATATAGATAATGCATTTATATCAATATTTTTTGGTTGATTAGATTATTTAGGATTGTTTGCATTAAGGATTTAAATAGCCCGAATAAATTAGAAGTCCTTTAATTAGGGCGAGGTGGGTGCCTACAAGTGAAAGCTTGGAACCTTCCCACGTCGTAACCTAGCCCCCGGATCCAACTCTGGTTTGTAGACTGTCTTTCATTGAAAATGGAGTTTGTTTTGTTTTAAAATAAAACATTTTTATGGTTTCCTTATTCCTTAAAAATAAGGTGGCGACTCTTTTGTTTGTTTTCTAAACCCCCCTAATCACATCGCCTGGTGATGATGTGGACTCACACCATAAAGCCCCGCCACGAGGCTGGTCCACAGAACTAGCGACTCCGCTGGGGATGTCGAGGGCTAAACTTCATTAATTTAATTGGGCTATTTAATTTCTTAAATTAATTAAAATCAACCACTTGCATTTGTGTGACTGCATATCATTTTAGTTATATTAGCTGCATGTCATTGTGTGATAGGACGATGTTGCCTTGCCAAACGATGGTCTAGTCCTGATCCCTGTCTCCACTCGACACTAGGGCAATCATGACGAAGCCATCAACCTATTGTCAAGTACCCTTCGGGGTATATCAATGACCAATCAGTACTGTTTTACCCACGCGGCACGCCATGTGTCACATGTGGTTAGGTATATGGATTGGTCTGCAATAGGAACCTTTGAACCCACCTTTTGCATTAGTCCATGTAGACAGCCAAGTAGGACACTCTAACCTACAGTGCTTGCACACACCTGTTATGCTGCCGAAATTTCGACACGCAATTGTACTGTTATGCTGCCGAAATTCCTTTTGGTATTTAACTGTACCGTTATGCTGTCGAAATTTTCCCTTGACACATACCTACGCCGTTATGCTGCCAAATTTCTTTTAGCACATAATTGCGTCGTTATGCTGCCGAAATTGTCCCAATTTGATATGAGCCTTGTTTGTGAATGCTAGAACTTAGGGATATGTTACCCTTAGATAAACTTTGATATTTTTAATATAGGCCTTTTATTTTAAGGATTTTGGTCCTTAGAATGAAAGGACTATTTCGAGGATGGAAGAGAATATTCTAAAGGTACATACCCTTTTCTATGATTAGGTTGTTTTGGCTTGTTTGACTAAGACCTTCGATTCAAAGGAAAGTGTCCTAAGAATGAAGGACTGGTCATTGGAATTGCTCTTTGAGCCCTGTTTGGTTAATCATGTTTTATTTCCCTATTGGTGATTTCGATTTATTTCCTAATTTCTAAGGAAATGCCCTTGTGAAATAGGGAAGTGAGTTGGAATTATGATAGGACGGTTTTCCCCTTTCTCCTTGTCTTCTATTTGGATAGCACCTCTTTGATAGTCTGTCAATAGGTTTTGAGCATCATGGACTCTTCCTTTTTTTCTAAAAAAGCCCATTTCATGGTGTAGAATTCTGGCCTGGCATCGTGATTCTAGAGGGCGTCTTTTTAGTGTTGAACCCCCGAGTGTATCCTCAATGGCTGACGGAGAATCCAGTACCACTGCTACAGTGTTGAATGCTATCATGGACCGAATTGATGCCCTGGCCCGTGAGACTGAACAGATTAAGAAAATGTCCCAAGATAAACAGACCAGTACAGATCAGGATAGGGAGGCCCACTTAGAGAACCCGAAGAGTACCTCTGATCCACCTATCCCAGTTCAAGTTGATGACAGTGCCAAGGCCCAGGCAGGAGCCAAATCTAAGCCCATCAATCTGGATGGCGAGCCCAGTGGATCTAGATTCCTTTCTGGGGATCCGATCTTGTTGTCGAGTAAGGTTGAAGCCTTAGAGAAAGCCCTGAAGGGGATGCGTCGGTCTGATGACATGGTTGATGTGACATCTTTTTCACTGTTCCCCAAGGCCCGTATGCCGTTCAGTTTTAAGATGCCGGAATTAGAGAAGTTTGATGGGATGGGTTGTCCTAAAACCCATTTAAAGATGTATGTGAGGGCGATGCAACCTCGTGGAGCTGATGATGAGCTGTTGGCTCAGATGTTTCATGAATCACTGAAAGGGTCAGCCTCGAAGTGGTTTTTATCCTTAGATGAGACTAAGTTGAAGACATGGGAGGATGTTTGCAATGAGTTCACTAATCACTACAAGTACAACACTGAGATTGATGTGACTCGTAGGGATCTTGAGACTACTAAGCAGGAACCGAGGGAGAGTTTCTCTGCCTTCATTTCCAGATGGAGGGCGAAAGCTTCGCAGATGACCCACAGGCCTACCAATGATGAGCAGGTGCAGATGGTGTTGAAGAGTCTCTTGCCCATTTACAACAAGTATTTGTTCTCACAGTATTTCCCTAACTTCAAAGCCCTTGTTATTGCCGGTACTCACGTTGAAGATGCTCTGACTAGTGGGGCTCTCAAGGCCGAAGAACCTTTTAGAAACCGCCAACCACCTCTCAACCGCAAACCCAACCCAGAAGTCAATGCTATTGCCCAACCTATTCAAGCTACCCAATCAAACCACCCATTCCAAGCTAGAGAGCCGGCCCGCCAGTTCACCAATCTATACATGTCCCAAGAATGTGTCCTTGAGAAATTGAAGGCACGTGGTCTCCTCACCCCTTTGGAACCCCGGCCTCTTCCAGATCCATTACCCAGAAACTTCAAGGAGAATGAGTATTGTCAATTCCACCAATCTAAGGGCCATCGCACCAACCAATGCGTGCGCCTTCGCCATGAAATCCAAGACCTCATTGACAAGAAAGTCATTGCCCCACCAAATCCACCAAGTCAACCAAATGTCACCAATAACCCTCTTCCAACCCATGCTGTACCACCACCAGCTCAAATCAATGCCCTGGGCCTCGACGACCCAAAAATTCGTCACCCAATCCGCCCATATGTCCCACTCAAAACTACTTTAACCGAAGCCTTTTACCAAGCCTGATCCCAAGGCCTCATTACCCCACTCATACCCCGCTTCCATAAGCCTTTTTGCCAGTACCACAACATCTTCGGGCATGACACGGAGAATTGCATAGTTTTAGGGAAATTGGTTCAAGATTTACTTGATGATGGAGAGTTATATCAGTATGAAGAACCTGAGCAACCTGAAGCTCTCGAAGAAGCTCTCGAAGAAGCTCCTAGAAGTGGGAATTCTCAACGTCAGTTGAAGGAGAGATATCTAGCAGGAGACCCGTAGGTCGGATTGTTAGGAGAATCGAGTGGCAAGTTTGATTATTATGTGCTCTATTCATCGAGAAAGATTTCTGATGAACTTATTATTCCAACGGGGTGGGATGATTTACCTGCAGAAGTTGAACCAGTTATTCCTTTTTTACCTGAAGAGTTGAGTCAGGATATCTTGCGGGAACAGTTTGAGAATAGGACCTCTGCAGTTGCTAAGGTCACCGGAGAAGATGGAGAAGTTGTCTACCATGCTACTTACCCTAGATCCCCATGGGTTGATTCCCACAAATGGCCTAGTTCTGCCTATGCATCTACTGTTGCTAGTGATTTGATCGGTATGATTGAATGGGAGGATCTCATGAGCACACCTGAAACCATAGAGAATCTGTGGGCCAGTGATGAGGAAGTAGACCATCTGACTCGAGGCGGACGCCATTTCAAGCCAGCTCATTTGGAAGCCAGTAATCCGTTGGGGGAATTAGAGAAGGGTCAACGATCAGATGTTATAGAAGAAGAGATACTGAACAGTTGAAGAGAACACAGGCTAACATTACCATTTGGGGATTGCTCATGGCTTCACAGAAACATAGACAGACAGTGCTTCGGTTGCTCAATCAGGTGCAGGTTCCTATTGATACGTCCCCTGAGGGTTTGGTAGGTTTGGTAAATCCGGTTCATCATGGACCGTCCATCTCATTTACTGAATCTGACTTACCCGAGAGTGGGAGTAATCATCTGCAAGCTCTGTACATCACTGTGGATATTTTGGGAAAGAGAGTTCCTTCAGTCTTAGTTGACAATGGATCAGCGTTGAATGTGTGTCCGCTCAGTACTACTGCCACATTGGGGATTGAACCATCTGAATTTTCGCCATCAGGACAGACTGTCAGGGCTTATGACAACACTCGCAGAGAAGTTGTGGGAATGGTGACTCTTCCAGTTGTTATTGGGCCAGTTGAATTCAATGTTGATTTTCAGATCCTAGATGTGCCAGTCAGTTTTAATCTGCTTTTGGGAAGACCGTGGATTCATCCGACTGGGGCTGTGCCGTCGTCGCTTCACCAGAAAATCAAGTTTCCACACCAGGGATCAGTGGTCACTTTGAAAGGGGATATGGAGATGAATCGAAGTGTTCGAGTGCCAATCTGTGAGATCAGTCAGGAGCCGTCAGAAGTGCTACTGTCAGGGTTTGAGTATGTACAGGTTATTGAAAGAGAGCCCGAGCAGGCGATTCTGTGTCTCGAATTGCATACTTATGAAGTCGAGGCGATCTATCCAATTGAACCTACAACTCCACCTTTATCAAACTGGGGCTTAGAAGATTGTCCTTTCATCCATGATTGTGAGGGGATCGAGTCACTTCCATCTGATGATAACTTGTAGGTGTCTTCAGTAGAATAGGATTTCCCTGCTTTCTTTGTAGTAGTATAGGATTTCCTTGTTTCCAATAAAAAAACCTCGACCTCATTTGAAGAGGTATGAGTGTCAGTTTGTTTCATCTTCTGTGTTCAGTTATTCAACTTTCAATTAATAAAAGAAGTATTCATTCTCTTCTCATCTCTCTTGCAGTATCTCTCTTTTATCATCTCTGGATTTGTATGGCATGAACATAGACCCGCGTGAGGATGTTCCCCCTGAGCTCGACGAGCAATATGGAAAGGGGCACGCTCAACCTAACATGGATGAATTAATTTCAATCAATTTAGGGATGGATGAATCACCTAAAATAATTAAAATTTGATCAACACTGTCGCCGCAAGAGAGAGAATCATTGGTAGAGGTCTTTGAAAGAGAACATTGAAGCTTTCGCATGGTCGTATCAAGATATGCCAGGCATAGATCCCGACATTGTGCAACACTTCATCCCCACCGATCCGAACATGAAGCCGGTCAAGCAAAAGCTGCGGAGAATGAAGCCAGAATGGGCCTTGAAGATTAAGGATGAAGTGATCAAGCAGATGAATGCCGGATTTCTGCAAGTAGTGGAGTACCCAGAATGGTTAGCCAACATTGTTCCAGTGCCTAAGAAGGACGGGAAAGTACGAATGTGTGTTGATTTCAGAGATCTCAATAAGGCGTGTCCTAAGGATGATTTCCCTCTGCCTCATATAGATGTATTGGTCGACAACACTGCTGGCCATGCACTCTTGTCTTTTATGGATGGCTTTTCGGGTTACAACCAGATCAAAATGGCTTCCCAAGATATGGAAAAGACAGCCTTCATCACACAATGGGGGACATTTTGTTATCGGGTTATGCCCTTCGGCCTTAAGAATGCTGGCACGACGTACCAAAGGATGGCTACCACACTGCTGCATGATTTGATTCATAAAGAGGTTGAAGTATATGTTGATGACATGATCGTGAAGTCTGTGGATAGGGAAGGACATTTAACTGCTCTGAAGAAGTTCTTTGAAAGAATTATCAAGTACAAGCTGCATTTGAACCCTCAGAAATGTGCATTTGGAGTAACTGCTGGGAAGCTGCTCGGTTTTATGATCACACAGAGAGGGATAGAAGTAGATCCGGGAAAATCAAAGCCATCATGGAGATGCAACAACCAAAGACAAAAGGAAATCCGGGGATTTTTGGGACGAATTCAGTTTATCAGTCGTTTCATAGCTCAGTTGACAACTATCTGCGAGCCGATTTTCAAGCTGTTAAAGAAGGATGTACCGACTAAGTGGAATGAGGAATGTCAAGAGGCATTTGATACCATCAAAAGGTATTTGAGCAACCCACCAATACTGGTTCCCCCGCGACAAGGTGAACCGTTATTACTCTACTTAACTGTCACCGAAACCGCGATGGGAGCTATGTTAGCTCAATATCTTGAAGAATCCTTGAAAGAGAATGCCATCTACTACCTCAGCAAGAAGATGACGGATTATGAAGTGAACTATAGTGCTCTGGAAAAGACATGCGTGGCCTTGGTGTGGGCAACTCAAAAGCTTCGCCATTACATGATGTCTTTCTAAGTACTTTTGATCAGTCGAATGGACCCGTTGAAGTATCTGCTTGAGAAGCCTGCTTTGTCCTATAAAACAGCGCGGTGGTTATTGTTATTGTCAGAATTCGACATTCAGTATATACTGCAGAAATCAGTAAAGGGAAGAGCTATAGCAGAACACTTGGCAGAATGTGCTACTTCACAAGCAGACAAGGGCAATTACCAGTTCCCGGATGAAGAAATCCTTGTGATAGAGAAGAAGGTGTGGAAAGTGCACTTTGATGGAGCATTGAATAAGAAAGGATGTGGCATAGGAGTTTGTCTGGAGACACCTGAAGATGTGATGATACCTGTGGCAGTGAAACTGAACTTTAAGGCAACCAATAACATAGCTGAGTATGAGGCTTGCATTTTAGCCTTAGAATCAGCATTAGCCTTGGGAGTAGAAGAGCTCGAAGTGTATGGGGATTCAGCCCTTATCATATGCCAAACTAGAGGAGAATGGAAGACTAAGGATGAGAAGCTACTGCCATATCACGATTATCTAGAGACACTGGCGAAAGAATTCCGTCAAATAAAATTCTTTTACCTGTCTAGGCAAAAGAACAAGTTTGCGGATGCCTTAGCCACTCTAACATCCATGGCGGAGATCCCAATAGAAGGGGGAGTAGCACCAATGATCATTGAATCTAGAGAAGAACCCATCTAATGTTGTGCCCTAAAGGAAGGAGAACCAAACGACGGGAAGCCGTGGTATCATGATATTCAGCAGTACTTAGAAAAAAGGGAGTATCCACCAGAAGCATCCTATGTTGACCGAAGGACTTTGAGAAGGTTGGCTAGCCAGTTCATCTTGTGCAGTGGGAAATTGTATAAAAGATCTTATGACGGTGTCCATCTCTTGTGTGTAACAGAAGATGAAGCAGAACAGATCATTCAAGAAATACATGAAGGGGCTGGGGCTCTACACATGAATGGGTATATGCTTGCGAAGAAGGTTCTGAGACTAGGTTACTATTGGTTGACGTTAGAAAGTGATTGTGCTAAACATGTTAAGAAATGCCATAAGTGCCAGGTGTTTGCAAGTGGTAAGCATCAGCCATCCATGCCACTCACTACCATGTCATCACCATGGCCATTTGCAACATGGGGCATTGATATCATCGGCAAGATCACTCCTGCGGCCTCGAATGGGCACGAGTACATACTGGTGGCTATTGATTACTTTACCAAGTGGGTAGAAGCAGCGTCGTACAAAACTTTGAATGCTAAGCAGGTTGCCAAGTTCATACAGTGCAACATTATCTACCGATATGAAGTGCCACGTGAGTTTATTTCAGACAATGGGCAACATTTCAAAAAAGAGACTGAAGAGCTTCTTAAGAAATATGGTATAGTACATCACCATTCCTCTCCTTACCGTCCGCAGACTAATGGAGCAGTGGAGGCAGCCAATAAGAATTTAAAGACCATTCTGAAGAAGACCACTGATACGTACAATGATTGGCATGAGAAGTTGCCTCTGGCATTGTGGGGCTATCTTACATCCATTAGGGCGTCAACTGGGGCTACGCTTTACTCGTTAGTGTATGGTATGGAAGCAGTGTTACCAATTGAGTTAGAGATACCTTCACTAAGGGTAGTTATGGAAAGCCAACTAGCAGAAGTCGATTGGATGAGGGATAGATATGAGCAGCTGTCACTAATTGACGAGAAGAGATTGAGGGCCCTATACCATGTTCAAGGTTATCAAAGAAGAATAGCAAGAGCATTTAACAAGAGAGTCAAAAACAGGGGCTTGAAGAAAGGGGATTTGGTACTAAAAAAAAATCAGAATGCCGATTCATGATCCGAGAGGGAAGTTCAAGCCAAGTTGGGTGGGACCCTACATCATTAAAAAGATACTATCAGGCGGAGCCGTGTGTCTTATGGACATAGATGGGATCGAATTCTCTCAACCTACCAATTTGGATCAATTGAAGAAGTATCATGTAT
>JAESVK010000165.1:1530933-1581662 GCA_017140935.1 Hamamelis virginiana
TGCAAGTGGTAAGCATCAGCCATCCATGCCACTCACTACCATGTCATCACCATGGCCGTTTGCAACATGGGGCATTGATATCATCGGCAAGATCACTCCTGCGGCCTCGAATGGGCACGAGTACATACTGGTGGCTATTGATTACTTTACCAAGTGGGTAGAAGCAGCGTCGTACAAAACTTTGAATGCTAAGCAGGTTGCCAAGTTCATACAGTGCAACATTATCTACCGATATGAAGTGCCACGTGAGTTTATTTCAGACAATGGGCAACATTTCAAAAAAGAGACTGAAGAGCTTCTTAAGAAATATGGTATAGTACATCACCATTCCTCTCCTTACCGTCCGCAGACTAATGGAGCAGTGGAGGCAGCCAATAAGAATTTAAAGACCATTCTGAAGAAGACCACTGATACGTACAATGATTGGCATGAGAAGTTGCCTCTGGCATTGTGGGGCTATCTTACATCCATTAGGGCGTCAACTGGGGCTACGCTTTACTCGTTAGTGTATGGTATGGAAGCAGTGTTACCAATTGAGTTAGAGATACCTTCACTAAGGGTAGTTATGGAAAGCCAACTAGCAGAAGTCGATTGGATGAGGGATAGATATGAGCAGCTGTCACTAATTGACGAGAAGAGATTGAGGGCCCTATACCATGTTCAAGGTTATCAGAGAAGAATAGCAAGAGCATTTAACAAGAGAGTCAAAAACAGGGGCTTGAAGAAAGGGGATTTGGTACTAAAAAAAAATCAGAATGCCGATTCATGATCCGAGAGGGAAGTTCAAGCCAAGTTGGGTGGGACCCTACATCATTAAAAAGATACTATCAGGTGGAGCCGTGTGTCTTATGGACATAGATGGGATCGAATTCTCTCAACCTACCAATTTGGATCAATTGAAGAAGTATCATGTATAAATTAAAAAAAGAGATAGCTAGGTAGAAAATTTGCAAATTAAAAAAAAAAAAAAAAAAAAAAAACAACAAAAAAAAAGCTTTTCAATTGATCCCATGAACTACAAGGACCTGATTCTCCAAGCATTCAAAACAAGAAAGTTGAAAGTTTTATGAAGGAAAGAAATATTCAAAGGATGGAGATATGTAGGCAGCCCATAAAGTTACCTTGGGTGCGGTCCAATTTCTTTAAGGCAAAACAACCCTGTGTTTGTTTTCAATTGTAATTGTTTGAAGTGATTTATTCAAAACTAAAAAGATAGAATTCTTTTATTCATGAAATGAAGAGAAACCTTTCAAAGGTCTATTACATGCCATATGATTCTAATTCCATTCATTCTGAATAATAAAAAGCATGGGAAATATGTTTCAAAAGTTCTGTCAAATCCTTCGTTCCTTCCTTGAAGTTTCTTTAGAGTCATCATCTCTTCTT
Organism: Hamamelis virginiana; assembly: GCA_017140935.1. Lineage (NCBI taxonomy): Eukaryota > Viridiplantae > Streptophyta > Magnoliopsida > Saxifragales > Hamamelidaceae > Hamamelis > Hamamelis virginiana. The sequence continues at coordinate 1,532,320 of JAESVK010000165.1, forward strand.
CTCTTGTAAAGTACTACTTGTAAAGCATTAGGTGGAAGTGACGAAGTGTCCCCTCGCTCTTCATATGAAAGACTTTCGATAAGTCATGAGATCCTAGCCTTCATTTCTTGTCCCCGAGTACCCATATTCTGAGATAACCATTGCCTATAAGCCTCATCCAGTTCAAAAGGCCCATGAGAGAAATCAATGTGAGTTGTGCACAATACAGATGTCCACCTTGACATCAAAGCCTTGACCACCGATGGAGAGATCGCATTGGAAGTGTAAGTATGCTCTGAGAGAGATGGAATTGTCTGTTTGGTCCCCATTTGGCGAAGCAATCGGGTTGCTTAATAGAAAGAATTACACTTCAACCCTACCAAAATCACCACAGAATAACCTAGAGAACGGAGCAGATAATGGCCAGAACAGTTCCAGTTATGTACATACACCATAAAAGTGAGAAAACTTGTTTTAGTACAAATGTTTACAAATTACATATGACTTTCAAAGAGAAACCCCGTGCCTCATAGAGGATTGATCAACGTCTTCGAGAGTTCCTCCTTATCCCTCTGCTAGATCCCTCGCCAGCTGAAGAGTGACGTGGTGGGTCAGGTGCCTGAAATGGTGTTCACAGTTTGATCAGTTTGTGAAAAGTGAATGAAGGTGATTTAGAGAATGTGATTTAAAGTTACCTGTTGACGAGTGAGAGCGGAAGTCCTCGAGCTCATCCTGCGAAGGTCACGCCTCATGGCAGTAGTAAGATCAATGTAATCCTGGCAATACTCTCGAGGGACCTGTCAGAAATAAATGATGTCAGTGTATCAGTGGGAATGCATGTGCAGTTGTTTGATTCAGTGGGAGGTTCACATGTTCGTAAGAAGGATCTATGTGATATCCCTCATCGACTGAAGGTCGTGAAATAGTAGAAGTCACGAAGTTATCTTCAACTATTAGCTCAATGTTCCAGTCTGCAGGCTGTAAGGCAGGAGGCCTATTCGTGTCTTGATCATCATCACTAGCAGCAGCTCTAGAGCTTTGACCCCCGGAACGGCGACTTTGTGGACATAAAGATGAAGTTTTGTGATTGCATTTACAGAGATGAAAGAAAGTATTATATTTACATACCCTTTGAGGCAATTCTCCAGTAGCCAAGGGGCGCATCAAGAACTGTTGACAGAAGACCTCATAGCTCGCATCAGAGAAAAGGAAAGCGGAAAGGTCCACTCCTCTCTTGGACTCTAACAGGGCCTCACCCTTTAGTTTATCAGTGTGATGCATATTTGCAGGAGGCAGAAAAGGCACTCTAGCTGCATCCATGTTTCCATAGACTTGGCGACAGACTCTTTTACCCAAGTACCAGTACCTGCCAGCAGGCCCCTCAAACAAGATTCGCCTATGTGTTAGGAGTACACTATGCATGTGGGGGGAGCCAAAGTAGTCCTCCAAGTACCCCATGGGTCCCAGTTCACCTGAAGATTATGAAGAGTATGAGACCGGCAAGGATAGCTTTGGCAGCAGCATAATCATACCTATGGAGGTTGGAGTGTTTCCTATGGCATGGATCAAAGCGAGCTAGAAATGGCCATTGGTTAACCCCCTCTTTCAAGAGAGGACAACCAAGACCCAAGTAGATGAATGCCCATACCTGCATGAAAGAAAGATCAGGGAATTGATGAAAATATGGAAAGATTCTATTGAAAGACAATTGGGTGAAAATAGTACCTGCCATATGAAAGCCAAGCCGCCGAAATCCTGGGCAGCATCTCGAGATTTGTCACACATGGAGCGATACATAGTCGCTAATGCAGCTCCGCCCCAGTCATACAGGTGAACATTATCCGTGTTCTCCAAACTCTTCAAAAAGCCTAGAGGGGTTATGTCCTGTGTACCTGCAAAGAAAGTGCATGAGAGCAGATACAAAATGAATGCACGGGCAATATCCTCGGGTTCCCCTCCCTCCTCTTCATTTTGAACACTGAAGTGATTATAGAGCCAAGAGCGCCTGACTCCTCTTTTTGTCAAAGGAACATTTTCAACGCCCAAAAGATTGTACAAGTATTCTTCATCTGCGTGAGCTTCTTCATAAAAGGCGAGTGGTTAGCCTCCAATATGAAGTCCTGTAATCATAGTGAAGTCAAGTGGGGTCATAGTCATTTCCCCAAACCCGAAGTGGAGTGTGTTGGTGGTGTCCCACCAGAGTTCAGAAAGAGCAATTATGGCCATTCTATCCATGTTGTCGAGCCAGAGAGAATCCAAGAAGAACTTAAAACCTGCTTGCTCAACAATGGCCTTGGCTTGGGGTTGGTGTGTCTCCATTAATTCCCACCATTTGATGAGCTTACCTAATGAATATCATGTATGGATTTCGAAATTGGGCTGCATAAGCACATTTGGGGTTATATTCACATCAAAGCAAATGTTGTTATTTCTAAAGGAACTTTGATTCAAATGCAATGCAAGCATGACTATTGATTTACATATCATGAAATGAAGTAAAATTTATGCTTTGAATGAACCAAAATGATCAATACATTTTCAAAAGGTTTTTACAAAAGATGTGTGCATGTTGTATGACACAATTTATTATCAAAGGCATGGTTGGTGTCACCAAAATCTAAAATGTTTCAAATTCAAAATTGATGGTGTTTTAATCAAATTAAACATAATAGAAAATTTTTGAGATACTTTACTTGACATGAAATGACTTGTAAAGAAGAAAATGGATGATGGTGTCATTTAGGCATTTTATCAAACATGTGATATGCATATTTTCAAAATGATATTTTCAAAGAAGATTGATCATGGCATCTAAAATCCTACAAAAATCATTGCAACATGATTAGGATATGTTTGATTTGAAAAATCAAAGTTTACTTCATTGAAGCATTTCATCAAACACTTGGTGTGCACCATTGACAAGCTTGTGAAGCTATGAAATGGGGCTCCCATGCTTTTCCCAAAGGTTATAATGATATGAAAATCAACAATCACAACATGCAAACAAGCGTTTCAATTCAGTCAATTGCATATGAATCAAGAGTTATTGGTGAAATCTAACTTACATTGTCTTTGGAGTGAATATATGAAAGATGTGTTCTAGGCTCCAAGAGTAGAGATGGTGGATGAGAGTCTCCATATGAAGGTGCCTTGTATCTCGCCTTGACTTCCAAGAATGGATACTTCAAGTAAGGTGGAGGAGATTGATTTCTATCCATTTTTGAAAAGAATGGAGTATGTGGGAAATAGAGAGGTTCACACCAAAATGAAAACAAGTTGAAGAACTTGAGAAGATGAAGATGATTTTGTGTTGGCAAGAGTGCAAACCAAAGATTTGGTTGAGTATGTATGGATTGAGGATCAAAAGTGAGAGAGTATTGGAGCAAAATGGGTTTAGAATTGCTTAGAATGAGCACAAGAGTGCACATGGGCATGAGAGGCTTAAAAAGAACAAAAAAAATTCGGGTCACACATGGTGACCGTCCTAGCTAGGACGGCCAACCGTCCAGCCCAGGACGGCTAGCCGTCCAGGCTAGGACGGCCACCAGTGTGCCCCAATTTGATTTTCTCAAATTTTGTTTTTTCGGTCAATTTCCTCCAAAATTAGTTCATGTTTTGCATGGAAATTACCACTAAATGATGATTTTGAATGATGATTTTGAAAATATTATATATGGGAGAAGTACCATATAATTGAGGCTGTGTTCATGTGGGAGATGTACCATATGAGCAATGAGTTTGAAGTTATTTTATGTGAGACATAAAATAACGATTTGAATTGTCTTATGTGTTTATTTTATGTGAAACATAAAATAATGAGGTGAGATTATTTTATATGAGACATAAAATAATGCTTTATATGGGAGATGTACCATATAATTGATGATATGTTCACATGGGAGATGTACCATGTGAACGATGAATTTGAGTAATTTTATGTGAAACATGAAATAGCATTTTGAATTGTTTGAAATTATTTCATGTGAAACATGAAATAACATTTTGGATTGTTTGTGATTATTAAATTGATGAGGTGAGATTATTTTATGTGAGACATAAGAATAATGCTTTATATGGGAGATGTACCATATAATTGATGATATGTTCATATGGGAGAGGTACCATATGAACAATGAATTTGAATTGTTTTATGAGGAAACATAAAATAATGTGTTTGAAATATTTCATGTGAGACATGAAATAGTGATGTGAAATTATTTTATGTGAAACATAAAATAATGGCTTATATGGGAGAAATACCATATAATTGTTCACATGGGAGATGTACCATGTGAACGATGAACTTGAGTTATTTTATGTGAAGCATGAAATAACATTTTGAATGATTTGAAATTATTTTATGTGAAACATAAAATAATGGCTTATAAGGGAGAAGTACCATATAATTGTTCACATGGGAGATGTACCATGTGAACGATGAACTTGAGTTATTTTCTGTGAAGCATGAAATAACATTTTGAATGATTTGAGATTATTTTATGTGAAACATAAAATAGTGGCTTATATGGGAGATGTACCATATAATTGATGATATGTTCATATGGGAGATGTACTATATGAACAATGAGTTTGAATTATTTTATGTGAAGCATAAAATAATGGTTTGAAAATGTTTATATAGGAGAAGTACTATATAAATAATAATTCTTGTGGGAGATGTACCATAGGAATAATGATGATTTGTGTATGCTTATGTGAATGAGATATCACATAAATGTTTGTTTTGTGGTTTGTTAGTGTGATTGATTTTGAAATAATCGGAAATGTGACTTCCAAGAATTATTTTCATTCTGGATTTGTTCAGGAAATAGATTCCAATGTTTGTGAGAAGTTGGTTTGATCATCCCTCTTTTTGTTGTGGCAAAAATGGGATGCCATTTTGTTTCGTTGGTATTACATGGCGAAGCCATGAAACACCAACGAGGGGCTTCTGTGGACACCCCATTTTTACCAATTATTTCTACCATATGTCCATGCAAATGATCAACTAGAATAGCTGATCATTGGGTGAGGAATTGGCCTTGTAAAGACCAAATTGACCAAATTGCCCTTTGCTGAGGAAAAGGACAATTCATTATTTCATGTGTACATTTGGATTGGAATCAACCCATTTGTATTACATTTGACTTTTGAGGTGTTTTAGAACATCCCTGTAAATTTTCATGGCATTCTGATGAGAGCCCGATAGGTAATTAGGGTTTTTGCGACTTGAAGGGCATTTTCGTCCTTTTTCTCGTATAATTTCCGAATGACCTCCGAATTCGAAACAGATTGTTTCATGAGGTTTATATGGATGTGAGGAGTGAATTTGGTGTGTCAATTGAGCCTTTGAATGGTTGGGATGGATTATCCCAAAATCGATCCCACGGGTAAGGATGAGCTGAATTAGGGTTTCGATCAAATTGACCGTGAATTGGTCGTTTTCACCAAAACAAAAGATTTTCAAAACATGTTATTAAGTACCAATTTCATGTTGAAACCATGTTTTTAGAAGTGGTGCAAGCCTAATTGATTAATTTTATAAAACAAGGAATGGTCATTTGACCAATTTTGGCACAACCGGATCAATTGGCTAGCTTTTTGCTAAAACCCTTGACCATGGTCAATTGATTTTAACCCAAAAACATTCTAAAAATGTGGAGGATTAAAACACGGTCGTTTTGAGCCCTGAACCATCGGATTTTGATCAAATTTGACCAAAATATGGCCAAAATTCGAAAACCCTAGAATTGGGGAACAAAATTGGGAAAGTCAGCATGGTGACCGTCCTAGCTAGGACGGCCAACCGTCCAGCTAGGACGGCCAACCTTCCAGGCCTAGGACGGCCACCAGCATGCTCGATCAGATTTTGTATATTTGGAAAGTTTGAGGCTCCCCCACCCATTTTGGCCGATTTGGTTCGATTTTTTGAATATAATTCGAAGGGTTTTCAGCTGGCAAACCCTAGCATGACTTATTCTAAGCCCTAAGATCGTTTTTAGAGGGATTAATCCTAGCCATTCAAGGTTTTAAACCCTAACTCTATATATGCTTCATTATAGAGTTAGAGGAGGAGGTTCAAAAAGAGAGAGAGATTTTTAGGGTTTGGAGAAGGAGGCTACAGATTTTTAGCTCTTCATCTCCACACCATTGAAGGGGCAAGGATCGAAGGCTAAGAGCTTGGAGGAGGCTAGCCAAGAAGGAGGGAGAAGGGTAAATTCTCAACCTCATTCTTGTTTCTTAAGTTCTTACATAAATCTGTGATGCTATGATGTAAGTTTTCTTCATTCTCATATGAGATGGATCATCTTTTTCTTTTTACTATGAGAATGTTTAACATGTTAGGGTAGTTTCTTATTTGTTTATGCATGATTAGAATAGGATGTAGTTTTAATATAGGATAATAATATGTTCATCATGAATAGGATTGGTTTTATTTTGATTATATATTAGCAAGCATGATTAGGGTTGTCTTTTATTGTTATTTTTTGTGAGCATGCATGATTAGGTTTAATTTTTGTTATTATTTTATGTTAGCATGTATGTCTAGGGTTGGTTGATTTTATCGAGATTTTATGTTAGAATGCATGTTTAGGGTTAATGTAGTTTTATTGTGATTTTATGTGGGGTAAGCATGTTAGGGTTAGCTTTGTTATGATTTTATGTATATATGCATGATTAGAGTTTGTTCTATTATGATTTTTACGTACGTATGCATGATTAGAAGTAGTTTTATCATTATTCTATGTGAGTATGCATGTTAGGGTTAGTTTTCTTGTTATTTTATGTACGTATGCATGATTAGAAGTAGTTTTATTATTATTTTATGTGAGTATGCATGTTAGGGTTAGTTTCTTGTGATTTTATGTGTGTAAGCATGCTAGGGTTAGTTTTTGTTATGATTTTATGTTTAGGATGAGTCCGTTGTTATTATTTCATGTATGCGAGCATGTTTAGAGTAAAAGTTAATATATTCGTGTTGTTATTTGAATCTCATGATAATTGATTGGTGATTTTAATGGTAATATGAGTACGTTAATGTGTATTTTGACATGTGAAGAGTCTTGAGTCTTTTTGTTTGTGTTTTTTATAATTATTTGAACACTTGATATGGACTCGATGGATTGAATATATAAATTGTGTACGAGGGAGCGTGCGAAGGTAAGATCCTCCCCTTGTGTTTAAAATAATTGTTTAAAGCATATTCGTTGTTAGTTTTCTTATACATTTTGCATGGTAATTTAGTATAGCATGTTAGATTGTATGTTAGGGTTTTTATTTGTCATTTTTTATGAATTAACAATGTTTTTTGAGCCATTTGGAACATGTATTCAAATCTGTCCAGATTTGAATATATGCTTTGAAGTGGTTTAATTAACATTTTTAAGCCATATTTTTGCATGATTTTTATAGTTTTTTTTATAGTATATTCATGTAGAAAGCATGGTAGGTCATCTTCACATTTTTTATTCTTTGTTTTCATGATTTTTAGAGTGGTTAAAGGTTCATATTCAAATCTGTCCGGATTTGTTTATGCCCTTAAATCATTTCTAAAAATTATTTTAGGGCTAAATCTAACTTAGAAATATGTTTAGGATCACATAGTTTGATTAGTATGCATTTAGGAACATTTTCATGCATGATTAGAATTGATTTTGTGAATGTTTGATTAATTTAGTTAAATTACAGCATGCATTTGCATTAGTATGTTAGGGTTTTAGATTAACTTTAGGGCTAGTTAGAGACCCTAGGCTAGGAAGGTCACTTGACCTTCCCTAGGAATTTCCTTTGTTGTAAAAATCATGATTTGAATTGTGTATTTTATTTGATTTAAGAGTCGATCTTCGAGAGATTTCCTAAAAGATTTTTGATGCAATATTTATGAAATAAATATGATTTTATGAGATATTTGATTATTAATTGATTTTCAAAAGATTTGAAATGTTTTAAAGATTTTTTACTTTGGAATGAAATTCCTCCCATATGATTTGCTTTCTTGAAAATCTTTGAAAAAGATTTTTAATTGAATTGAATTCTAAAGATAAGAATTGTTTTAGAATATTTGGATTTTAAGAAAATCTTTTAATTTGAAATGATTTTGAATAAATGATTTTAAACAAATAAAAACTCTCGAAGTTAGAGTCTTGAATTAGGTTAAATACCTTTGATGATGTGATCGATTACAATAGGAGAGTCCTAGGGTAGTCGAACTACGTGGACTTTGATACTTGCTGGGTGATACTAGTAAGTTACGTAGGTGCTAATAGGGCTCAAGTCCGCCCTTGGATGCCCGTAGGGTGTCCTAGGTTCTTAGGGTTTGTTTGTATATATTTTTATTTATTTATTTATTAATATAACTAATATAGATAATGCATTTATATCAATATTTTTTGGTTGATTAGATTATTTAGGATTGTTTGCATTAAGGATTTAAATAGCCCGAATAAATTAGAAGTCCTTTAATTAGGGCGAGGTGGGTGCCTACAAGTGAAAGCTTGGAACCTTCCCACGTCGTAACCTAGCCCCCGAATCCAACTCTGGTTTGTAGACTGTCTTTTCATTGAAAATGGAGTTTGTTTTGTTTTAAAATAAAACATTTTTATGGTTTCCTTATTCCTTAAAAATAAGGTGGCGACTCCTTTGTTTGTTTTCTAAACCCCCCTAATCACATCGCCCGGTGATGATGTGGACTCACACCATAAAGCCCCGCCACGAGGCTGGTCCACAGTCCTTCTCTGTTGTGTATGAACAGGAGGCATATATACATTCTTCAAAGCGTAATTGTGATTGTGAGGGTGAGTGAGTGTCGGTGGGGACCTAAGGCGGTGATAGCGCTATAATTTGAGTCCATCTGTCTTCTAATTCTGGTAACATCCAAATTTTGTAAATTATGATGCTTCTTTATTGAAACACAAACACACGCACATATATATATGTATATATATACACATATAGATGGATTATCCAACTGTAATTCTCGTTTGGGTTCGTACAATATTAATCTGTTGGAGGGAAGGCCTCAAAATGCAAGAGTTGTCGCAACTGTAGTTCTCGTTTAGTTTAGTTTTTTTTTTTTTTTTTTTTGACAAAAGCAATTATAAGTGTTACCATAAAAATTGCATAGAATGAGCTACATATGGACAATTCCCCATATTCTAGCCATTGGGAGACAACCCTAAATGCAGAATTTTGTGATTTTATTATATTAAACATAGATAATAATTTTATTGCATTAGTAGATGTATGCAAAAGTGAATACAGTAAAATATGAAGTAAAAATTGCTTCTTCAATTTGGCATTCACGATTGAAGCGATAAATATTAGATAAAATGAGACATCATTTAGGTTGAATTAAATGGAAGAATAAGGAATGAGAAATTTGGCATGGTTGGGATAGTAGAAAAAGAGATGCAAAAGTACAATTTAACAAAAAAAATTTCCTGCCATAGTAAAAAATTAAAAAAATTAAAAAAAAAAGAAAAAGATTTCCATGTTTAAATGTTTTCAACGGATGGAAGAAGAGTAATATTGCAAAGTATTAGAATAAGATAAGTTGCTGCAGCAGAATTGAAAATAGGGGAATACCACTAGTAAATTTGTTTATTGTTGCATTGTAGATATAATAATTTTTATTGGCTTAATTAGTGCATCCTTACTTCACTTATGTACATTATGTACATAGGCGTAGAAGCACTCTAAGAAGTAAAGTACAGGCTTAAAACTCTGTAGAATAAGAATTTAATACAGTTAGATGCAGGAGCGCAATGAATCTGATTTTGCAGATCTTTATCCTACTCTAGGCTACTGTAGAATCTTACCAAACAGTAAGCAATGCATGAACAAATATCAGTACTACTTGCTACTCTTGTATTGTAATTCGTTATATGCATGTAAAATGCAATTTGACCCGCACGTATACTTGTTATGTATTAGGACACAAATAGCTTAATTTGAAAAGGTTTCTACCCATAATGTAATATGTAGGAATGATTTTCCATAATGTACTTAATGATTATGTACATATTTCCATAGGTACATTTGAGCTCATTAATTGAATAGTTAATTTAATGCCGAATCGGTTTTAAGTTCGGTTAAGTAGTTATTTGCATTTTTCTATTATGCATGACTTGCATGGCCATAGGGGATTATGTTATTCTAAGAGTTGAATTAGCATATTGTTTAGTGTTATAATTAATACACATGATGCATTTAAGCATCTATATTTTGGGATGTGAATGCTAGCGTACACTTTATATTTCATAAAGTTTTAAGTTATTTAGAATGCTGACAAGTGATCCTAAAATTTGTTCATTATTTATGTCTTTAGATACATATATGATTTACATTACCCCATAACCGATGATATGGATGCAGCAATGAAGTTTGTCAACAGCGTGTATAACTGCTCTGCTATTAATGTTGGTTTTTATATTTATTTGAAATTGCGTTCCATCAAGGAATTAGAATACTTCTAATAGAGGTTTTCTTTGTAAATATAGATTTATTATTTATTATGTCCACATTTTTGGAACGTTCGGTTGTTAGGAAGAACATGTTGGTGGTTTAGTTATGCCTAGTATGTTTACTGAACTTTATGCAACCTTGAAGATAAACCAACCTTGATGTAGGCTTTTGATGAATAGTATTGGTTGAAGAATGTGGGGACTTGAAGCATTATGTGTATGATCATTGCCCTACCGATACCATTGTTTTACGACTAGAAACTTCATATTACATGAAGTCTACCGAATTTTGGGTTAAACCCAACAGAGTTCATCGTATAGTCAAAAAATATTAAGTGATTGATATACACAACCTTCTTCGAAGATTATCACATTTGTATAGTTTGGATGGATTCGTCATATATGTGTTGACGTCATCCTCAATAATATTACCCATACATTCCCCTGTAACATATAAGTTTGACTACTATAATCATTCAAATCCATTACCTAACCCTATTTATGTATTTGTATTAAATACAACTTTTATGTTGTCATCTTAAATTTTGTAAAATGCCCTATGTTATAAAAATTCATTCATATACCTACCCTACTCTTGACACGATTGCACACTTGTACGAAGTATAATATTGACAAAAAGGTTTCTTCTAAAAAGGTGAGACTTCTATCCATCGATTTTTCTGCTATCTATTTTATTATTTTACATTATTTTTGAAAGTTGTAGTTTTTTCATATTGCAGGTTCAGGTTAGGCACTTATACGCACTTAATAAGTTGCGTAAGAAAACAAAAAGACTTTATGAAGAGCATATCACGCTTATTAAAACTACTCATTTCTTATTCTTATTGGACATACCCTCTTATGAGCCAAACTCGAACCTCCTCCATTTATTACTTGGTGGTTGGGATATAGATTTTGTGGGGTTTTATTTTGCCCAAACATTCGTTCTTTCACCCGGGCAAATGTGTCATACATATTAGGTTTGGGATCCTTGGGATCTGAAATACGTGTTAAAGAGGACCATGGGAATTCTAGATTACATGACCTTTTGGACATGTATTTTCCTCGGGAAATCTAGACGGTCTAAGCTACTCTATAAATTGTTTGATAAGGTTGAGTTGGTTAAGGATCTATGTCGAGTTTACATAGCATATGTTTTTTCTATTTTCCTTTTTCCTTTGACTAGTACATGGTTTCATGGAAACTTCTATAGGCTTATAGATGATTTAAATCAGTTGAAAGATTTTTGTTGGGGTGGGGCTGTTTATGAATTTTTGGTTGACGGCATCAAGCAAGCCATTACAACATTAAAACATAATAGTCGAGTCACTGAAGTTCGCATCAAAGGATGCAGTCCACACTCTTACAGGTATAAATTGCATTAATATATTTATCCTTTTACAGTATTCTCCAAATTGGAGAAATGTTATGCTACCTTACTTTAAGTTTTAATGATTTGATGTTCCCCTTCAAGGTCTGGATATTAGAACACACAATGGTTATCAAACGTCTCTTTCCACAGTAGCCCCAATTGTTTACATGGACGGGTACAACTTTGACTACCGCAATAGCCAAATCAATATTAACCATCTCTGATTACAATGAGGTCCATCTTTTTAATTATGTTTACCAATATTCATTATTGTTTTAATTTGCCCTAATATAACATAGCCTATTATTAAGATTATAGGATTGTTTTATTTTGCACAGATTTTGGTGAGGTTGCAACCTTCAAGGAAGAACAAGAGGAAGCGTGTCATCAAGAAGTTATTGAAACGACCCACAGTGATGCCGGCTGCTCCAATGCCCCTTCATCCCCTCCCACACAAATACATGAAAGTACATCGATTGACACGCTGCGCTCCTGTTTGTAATTTACAATTTATTCCCATTACATTTATTATAGAGTATCGATAACCATTTTTTTTCCAATGCTCACCAGACCTTCTCGATGGTGACTGTAGTGCTTTTGAAGAAGATTCGAACCCCCATCCTAAAATGGTTTCATTTCCATAATATATTACTTCTATTCTATATGAAATTTATTCATACACCTTTAACCTTGCATTTCATTTTATTTAAAATATGTTATTCATATATTTTCTTTCTATCATGAGAACCATTCAAATTTGACGCATGAATACCCCATTGGCAATCATTCGTAATACAAGTGATGCCAACTTTTGATGGAGTAGAGTACTTAGTTCTAAATTCAATGTTCTACCATATGGAATGATTTCGAACGGCTTCTAAGAATTCATTCTTCGATCCATATGATCGCCTTACACCGAGTCTACCATTAGCAAATGCATCATCACATCCAAATACATCATAACCAAATTCATCATTCGATGAGGAGTCTTCATCTGAATCATCATCATGCGAGGAGGGATACATGTCAGTACATTCATCTTCAGATAATATTGGGGCCACATTGGAAGGTTTTTTTCTCATCATCGGTTTCTTTTATTGGGGACTCATAGGATGGGTTATTCTCAGGTTCGACTTGTGCTCTACCAATTTCGTTTGGAATGTCCTTCTTGCCGAACTGCGATACTGGCAACTGTCTGTCCATGCATACCATGTTAGAGGACCAATGCATTTAATACAGATTGCATTTATACCTTTATATTAAGTATATGCCAAGTCATATCCAAATGATAATAATTGCAAAACCTTGTTACAATAATAAAAGACTAAATCAGTAGTAGGTGTAAAATCTTACTTGGATAGAGGTCTAAGTTGTTCCATTAAACACCTGGGGGCATCACAAATTTGATAAATCACAGTAGGTTGGTACTTTGCCTCCTCAACACTTTCGTCATACGTTCGATAGTGCCACAACAAAGTCCCATGATTATAAGGATACAAAGTCACTGCAATCTGATGTGTACCTACAAGAAGCACATACTTACATATGTTTCTATAACTCAACAGTTATAGTATTTGGAGGGTATTGTATTATACCAATTTATTTCCTCATTGATTGCTTCTTCACCTTGTTCCATGTGAGCACTGGCGGATCCGGTGTGCCCACCCTCAAATTTAAAAAAAAAATTATTAGGTATATATAAATTCAAAAAATATAGATTTGCTAAAGTGCTCACCCTCATTTTTGTTTTAAATCCTTATCTACGTTTTAAAAAACAAAATTAAGGAAGATAAATCTATCAACAATTATATCAAACACCCTAAACAATCCAAAATTATAGCATTTAACACAAATAACAAACAACCAAATAACACAAAAAAAGGCCAATAATATCTTAAAAGCCCAAAAATAAAATTACAACAACAAATCAGCCCAAATAAAAACAAATCAGCCCAAATTAAAACAAATCAGCCCAAATAAAAACAAATAAGCCCAATACAGACTTGATTTTAGTTCTATTATTATTATTATTATTATTATTTTTAAACAAATCAGCCCAACAAATCAGCCCAAAAATGTAAAACACATCACATACTCAGATTGACGGATTACCATTCGAAAGAGAGAAAGAGAGCGAACGGAAGTTACGGAAGTAGATCGGCTCCCTCCCGTCTCCACGGCCACCGATCCACCGATCGGCTGATTCGGCTCCTGTTGAAGCAGATCGGCTGATTCGGCTCTTGTTGAAGCAGATCGACATTCCTAGACTGGTTTGTGACTAGACTCGAGCTCGACGCCTCACGCATGGACCCGAGCTCGAGCCTCAACGCCTCACGCCTAGACCGGAGCTCGACGCCTCACGCCTGGACCCGAGCTGAGGAGGCGAGGACTGGTATGCTCTCTCTCTCTCATTTGCTCTTTGTTCGTGACTCTCTCTTTTAAGTTTGAAGTTATTAGCTTTTTGCCTTTGTTGAATATTTATTTTGTTTGCTGCCTACTTTGATGTGCTTACTGCTGAGTGCTGGCCATGTGGTGTCTTGGTGTTGGTGAGTGGTCCGAGTGGACCATGTGAAGTGGTCCCCGAACTCAAGTGGTCAGTGACTTTTTTTTTTTTTTTTTCTGAATCGGACTGGTCAGTGCTTTATCATGTGTTTGTGAATATTTTTTGTTAGTTATTACTGTATAATATAGTGGAGATTGGTGTAGCTTTTGTCGTTTGTGATTTGTGAATTATATTTGTTTGTGATTTGTGAATTATATTTGTGGTATGTGAAAAATTTTAAAAATGTTAAATTTATAATTTATGACGGGTTAGTTTTATTTTATGAACATTTTTTTTTTAATATTTTTGAAACAGTAATGGAGAAATATTTTAAAAGAAAGTCAGAACTAGAATTACCACCTTCTACAAAAAGAGTTGATAACTCTTCTTCTTCTACAAAAAGAGTTGATACCTCTTCTTCAAAACAAGATCGAGTGGAAATTAATTTGGCAGATCTTCTATCTGATCCGGGCTTACGACCTCAAATTACGGATTACCATCCTAATGATCGAGATCAAGTCCGTAGAGCATATGCACAAAGGAAAGCTTGCCAACCTAAGGAACATATTTTTCCATACAAAACATATGGTGTTAAGGACCGACGGTTCAACAGAGGTTGGTTAACTCGATTCGATTGGCTAGAGTATAGCATAGCAAAAGATGTTGCATTTTGTCTATGCTGTTATCTTTTCAAACGTGATATTGGAGAACAAGCAGGTGGTGATACATTTGTTACTGAGGGCTTCTCAAATTGGAAGTGTCTAGAAAAGCTCAAAATTCATGATGGAGGAATCAATAGTTCTCATAGCCAAGCTAAGAGAATGTTTGATGATCTATTAAAGCCAAATCAAAGTATTCAGTCATTTCATTTTAAGCAGACAGACCAAGCTCGAATTGAGTACCGGACTCGCTTAAATGCATCAGTTGACTGCATTCGATTTCTTTTAAGACAAGGGCTTGCATTCCGTGGTCATGATGAATCAGAGGATTCAAGTAATCAAGGAAACTTTCTTGAGCTTTTGAGATTCCTTGCAGACCACAATGAAGATATCAAAGCCGTTACATTAAGAAATGCTCTTGAAAATAATATGTTGATTTCTCCGGCAATTCAGAAAGACATTGTAAGTGCAGCAGCAGTTGAAACTTCTAATGCAATTATTATGGAGCTTGGAGATGCATTTTTTTCTGTTCTTATTGATGAATCTCGTGACATATCAACAAAGGAACAGATGGCGGTTGCATTGCGGTATGTTGATAAGAAAGGCCATGTTGTTGAGCACTTTTTAGGCATTGAGCATGTTACTGATACTAGTACTCGCTCACTCAAGGCAGCATTTGAAGATTTATTTTGTAGACATGGATTAAGCTTGTCTAGATTGCGTGGGCAAGGTTATGATGGAGCTAATAATATGCAAGGTCAGTTCAATGGTCTTAAAACTCTTATAATGAGGGAGAATGAAAGTGCATATTATGTGCATTGTTTTGCTCATCAATTGCAATTGGCTCTTGTAGCTGTGGTAAAAAATCATAATAAAATTGCCACATTTTTTAACTTTGTTGCAATTGGTGAATGTTGCTGGAGGTTCATGCAAACGTCAAGATCTTCTTAGGGAGAAGCAAGCAACTAGAGTAGTTGAATCAGTTCATAATGGGGAGCTTCCGAGTGGGCAAGGCCTAAATCAAGAAACGAGTCTTAAACGTTCATGTGATACTCGTTGGAGTTCACATTATAATACTTTGATTAGTTTGATTGATATGTTCCCATCCATAGTTGATGTGCTTGATGCTATTGCAGAGGATGATGCAACCTCAGAGCAGAAAGGAGAAGCAGAACATCTCTCACACTTTAAACAATCTTTTGGGTTTGAATTTAATTTTCATTTGATGAGATACATTTTGGGAGTTTCAAACGAATTATCACAAGCATTGCAAAGAAAAGATCAAGATATTGTGAATGCTATGAAGTTAGTTCGAATGTCTAAGGAACGACTCCAAATAATGAGAGAAAATGGGTGGAGTTCTTTGCTTGATGAAGTTTCTACTTTTTGTGGAATAAACAAGATAGTAGTTCCAAATATGGATGATATATTTGTAGAACGAGGGCGATCAAGGCGTTACACTGATGGTATGACAAACTTACATTTTTATCGTGTAGAGCTATTTTATGCTATTATAGATATGCAACTCCAAGAGCTAAATAATGGTTTTATGGAGTCGAACACTGAATTGCTTCTTTGTGTGTCATGCTTGAGTCCATCTGATGTTTTTGCTACTTTCAACAAGAAAAATCTTATTCGCCTTGCCCAATTTTATCCAAAAGATTTTTCTTCATCGGAGCTCATGATACTTTCTGATCAGCTTGATAATTATATTTTTGATGTACGCTCTAGCATTGAGTTTTCAAAACTTGAAGGGATTTGTGATCTTGCTCAGAAAATGGTTGAGACTAAAAAAAATGTGGTCTATCCATTAGTTTACTTGTTGGTGACTTTGGCATTAACTAACTTTACCAGTTGCGACTGCCACTGTGGAAAGAGCATTTTCTGCTATGAAGATTGTGAAGAATCGATTGCGTAGTTGAATGAGTGATTAGTGGATGAATGATAGCTTGATTGTCTACATAGAGAAAGACATTTTTCATAGCATTGATAATGAAGCTATCATGCAACGGTTTCAGAATATGAAGACACGTCGAAATCAATTGTAAAAGGTTATGATAAGCCTCTTGTTTGTTACTTTTTGTTTATATAAACAATGTATTTTGGTTTTTGGCCTTTTTTTGTATTATATATATTAAAGTTTGAAATCAAAATACAAAAGGTGCCCACCCTGAATGGAATTCCTGGATCTGCCCCTGCATGTGAGGACTATATAGAACATTGTTTGAAGAATCAGAGCCTACGTCTGGTAAGGTAACAAGTTTGCATAGTGCATGTCAATTAATGATTTACATAATCGTACCTTGAGTTCTCATGGATATTGTTCACCTTCACTTCAGGATTATTTGATAGATTATCAAATTCATTTATGTTTGTCGGGGGTGTATGATGAGAACCACCAATTTCTGAGTTTGAAAATGTTGCACCTTGCCTGTAAAGTAAATGATATATCCTTTCAACTTTAACATTATGGTTAGATATCCCCTATACAATCAATTAATTGAATGACATACTCTATACTCGAGTCCCAAATTTTTACTACCGCAATAATGCTAATGAGAGCATTTAAATAAATGGAAACTATTTCATGCGTGTCATACCTTAACAGTTAATTATTAAGCTTATATTCAAATGACTAGATATTCATAACAGTTAAATATCAATGTTTACCTGAACGAAGACAATGTTGGACAATGAATGCATTGAATAGGGTTCAGCTTTGTAACATAAATGATACCTATTGAGATGGTCAAGTTCATAAACAGTTCAAAAATCCCTTTCAGGTCTTCATTATCTCTAATTTCAGTCGTCATTGACTTCATAAACTTGCCCAGTGGTGCTAAACATCACGCCCCCAACATTGCTTGATTGTGGGACGTACCAATGCGAGTATATAGTGTCAAAATAAATTCATCAAACCCACAACTGTAAGGAATTCTAATAATACGTCTTTTTCTTCTAACATATGACTCATTCCCAGATTGTTCTTCCAATTGACCATTGAAATGAACTAGAAATATAGCAACTCCATCCTCATCCATTATGGTTGATTATAAATCCTCCAACAATAGGTAGACTTCTCCAATAACACAGTAGACCACGCGCTTCACACGTCAATGTAGATGGCATAATTATATCTATAAGTACATGATTTAATTAACATAATCTTTGCCTTTTCAATAATATTTGCAATAAAAATAGGAAATGGAGTACCATTATTGTCACTATTAGAACAATTAGCAAATCCGTTAGAAACATAATTTTGGTTTCTAATAGGACAGTGCATGTAAATATGGTGTTTCTAACGTCCCACGCTCTATGGCAAGAGGTTTTAGAAACAGTTTTTCCCCATTACAACCCCTCAAAGTGATTCAAACTCAAAAATAGTGCATTAATTTGCACTGTTTCTAACAGCTCTAACTTCATGTTAAAGAATAAGCCTATAAAATGGAGTACCACTATTTTCACCATTAGAAATAGTATAAAATCCGTTAGAAACTGTTAAGTAATAATTTAACCGAGCCAATAGATAGCTAGGAAAATGGTTTTAATTAAATTATTTAATTCTAGCCAATAATAATTTAGCTAGTAAAAGACTAGGTTTGAAGGAGTTCGAAGCCAATTAGGAAATGTACCTCCTAAGGAGTTCCATGGCATCCAAACTCTTCACTCTTGGAGGAAAATTATCAAGCCAAAGAATGAGTCTTATCCAGATGAGAATATATAGTAGTTGAAGATGAAGCTTAAAGATGAAGATGATTCAACAAATAGCTGAAGCCGATTAGGAGACTACCACTCTAAAGTCTATAAATAAAAGCCGGAAGACCAATAGAATCTCTCTCTCTCTCAACACACATCAAGTCAGCAAGAGAGCACATTTCTCTTTTACCCTAACTTAGGGTATGAGGGGGGGATTCCTTTTAGTCTTTGGTACTGCTTGGCCTTCTGTGGTTCTTTATCAAGGATTTTTTTATTATTAGTAGTTTGGTCTTTGATGCTGCTTGGTCACTTTGACTCCGTATCGAAGGCATCAGTGGTTCGAGCTATTCTTGAGTGAAGTAATAGTTTTGTTCTAAAGGCTCGAGGGCAATTCAAGCCGTAACTCTGTGTGGTGTTGAGAAATAAATAAAAGTTCTTTTTATTATTCACTTCATCTCTACATTCTTCTCATTCTATTTTCTATAAAATTTTATTTTTATACTTGAGTTTGCTTATTATTATTAGAATTAATTCACTTGGCTTATCTTTTAAAAAGTCCTCTTAATTGAGGCATTCAAAACTATCGCTTTGATTTGATTCGAACCCAAATATCAAGTTCAAACCTCATTAATTTGGTTCGATTCGATTTTCCTAAAAGCAAAAAAAGGGATCAACAGAAACATAACTTTGGTTTCTAACAGGATAATGCATGTTTGGGAGGTGTTTCTAATGTGACAGATTACATGCCAACCTCAATTACAAAATTTAGCCTATGGTAGAAATCATATTTTTTTTTGTTTCAAACAGTACAGTGCATTAATGTGCAATGTTTCTAACGGCTTCAACTTCATGCCAATATACATTTAACAGTTATCCCAACTTGTTCTAGCACGACATGACATATCCTAGTGTGAGAACAATATGATAGTGCTACCACAGTATAATATGCAAAGTTTAGGCTAAATAGCATTCACACAACCAAGTATTAAAACTTTATATATATATTTTTTAGAGGAAAGAACAATGCATGTTGAAGTTATGCTTTCACTTATGCAACCAAATGATGCCAAAAAACATATTATTTCAATAGAGGTACTTACCTAGTATTTACTTGGAGACGGAACTTTCATTACATCAGAATGAGAACAACATTGGATGATAACTCTATAGCCTGCCTCAAGACCTAGCTTGCTTCCATATCAATGGTGAAGTATCAACATTTTAGGGCAAAAGTTGGAATGTTTCATCAAGGTGAGAGGGAGATGATTTGGTCTAAACTAAAGCGAAAACCAATGAGAGAGATATTAGATTTGTAATGATTAATCATAGATTTTGATCTGACATATAAAGATTTGGGTATTACTAACAATTTTGAGTATTACGTAAAACATTATATTGGGTATTATGTTTAATTTTGGGTATTACGTATTAAATGGAGATTGGGTATCATATACATGTTTTTTGGGTATTACGTGTTTTTTTGGGATTACGTACATTTTTTATCTCATAAAGTTTGATTTGACAACTTTATAAAGGATGTGATATTTTTTTTTTTTTTTTTTTTTTTTTTTTTTTTTTTTTATAGTATTCTTAGCAAAATTGGGTATTAGGAACAAAATTGGGGATTGGGTATTGTTAGCAAATATGGATATTATTAAAAATTATGGGTATTGGATATTCTTAACAAAATTGGGTATTACTAACATATTTGGATATCCTGTATAAAATTGGGTATTTTCTGAAAAAATTTGAATTTTATTACTGTTAGAAGGATAAAATGATACATTTTCTATTACGGAGATTTACAATAGTAAATATTTTGAAAGGGGATTTATAATAATAATTCATAAGAATATTAATGTAATTTGCTTTTAAGAATTTGGAAATTCATTCATTGTGTGTGAAACGGTAAAGGTTTTGAAAACAAAGATTATTTCGTCTTGACATTTTTCTAGAGGAAAAAAATAAATTAAATGAACTATTAAAATATTATATTATAATAAATTTAAGAAAAAAAAAAGTCTAATTCTGCATGACACTTTACACGTGTCAATTGTCAGCAAATATCCCAGCGAGGACGAAGCCAAATATTAAAAGTTTTCAAAAGCAATATAATAAAAGCTCGCCAACGCAACCTACGATGCCATCTCATCATACCACACGTGCGTCCACCGAACCGCTACAAAACAAACGAACCGGTTCGCTACAGTCCTCTCTCTTTCTCTCTCTGACACGTATAAATACTCTCCACACTCCCTTCTTTTCTTTCCTTCTCCCTCCTGTATTAGGATTCTCAGAAAACCTAAAAAAGAAAAAAAAAAAACCCCAAAAACAGAAATATATTTATCTATTATATATATATATATACATATTGGTAGAATGAAACCCTAGTGGTCTTTTTCGATCACAATCCTAAAACTCTAGCCCTAGACTTGTCTATTGTTTGATTTTATTGTAGTGTTGTTTGTTTGCTCTTTGCTTCAGCAATGGCGACAGCGATTTCTTCACCGTCGGGACAGTCAATTCAGCCACCACCGGCTGCGGCGTCGCAGCAGCAAAGTGCCGCGGCGGCGGCGGCGGGAGGGTTCGCCAATGCGTCGCTGTATGTGGGCGATCTGGACCCTTCGATCGGAGAAGGACAACTGTACGATCTGTTCAGCCAGGTGGCGACAGTCGTGTCCATTAGGGTTTGTAGGGATCAGGCGAGGCGTGCTTCTCTCGGTTACGCCTATGTCAATTACAGCAATCCCCAAGATGGTTTGAAATTTTTCCTTTTTTTTTTTTATCTTTCGTTTGATGTTTTGTGTGTTTTGTGTTTTAGGGTTTCGATTTTCGTTTATGATATGTTATTGGGGACTCTGATTGATATATAATTTAATGTGATATTTGATCATTATTGTTTTCTGAAGTAGATTTTTGTTTTTGCATGTTGTGGTTTTGTTATTTTTGTTTGTTTATTGGATTTTTTGTCATCATCAGGGGATTTACTTCAAAATTGTTGTGCTTAGTTGCTATTTCAAGCATCAAGTGATGAATATTGTGAAGTGACTTTATTTGGGTAGTAACTGTTTGATTAGATTTTTTTATTTTGGAGTTTAGAGTGTAAAGTAATTTTTTTTCCTTCTTGCATGATATGTATTTATATGTTTCTAGAGGTTTTACAAGCTTCAGTCATCAAATCATATATTTTGCTTGATTCTTAACTAAGTGTTGCAAAGTAATAATGTTCTGGTTGTCTATTAAAGCACTTTTAAATGGTAATAAAAATTCTCTATATGTTTACAATCAAAGCATTTTTTAAAGTATTTTTTATTGTGATAATTTTATCGATTTGTGATGGACCCCTTTCAAAAATAAGAGGCAATACTCGACGTTTAGGGCGTTTGCATTGTGAGTTTCTTCATTTTGGAGCACGACTTTCTGGAGAGTTGACCATATTGGTCTATGCCTCATTTCTTGTTTCTTTAAACTCATCTCTAGCCTTTAGGCAAGTCTGTATGGCGTCCTGCTTCTTGTAAAACAGTATACTAGACTTAGTGGACCATAATGATTCATATTTAGTTGCAAAAAAAGTGTAATATTAAATGGTATGCGTAAAGTTTGGTGCTAGTAATTTGGGATATAACACCAGGAAGAACCATTATATTTGGCCTAGTATGAGGCTTTTTTTGTTTTTTTGGATAAAATGTATAGAATTGTGTCCAATATATGAATTAACAATTTCACGATTCGGGGAAAAAAACAAAAAAAAAAAATGAAAATCAACGTCCATTAAATATTAATGTATTCTTAGTTAAAATAATGGCATATGAGTTGTATCAATTCTTTACAAAATCATTTTATTAAACAACAACAACAACAACAACAATAATAATAATAAAAGAAAAGGGAAAAGGAAAATCCTTTTGCGCTGTATAAGCAATTTAAAATAACAAATTATCCAAGGACCTCTTGCCACCAAGGTTGCTGATTTGTTTCCCTCTATTATTTTGAAATCAGTTAGTTTTTTGCCCAAGTTTAGTTCTAACCCTGACCATGATTTGCAAATTGCAGCTGCTAATGCCTTGGAGGTTTTGAATTTCACTCCTATCAATGGGAAACCAATCAGGATTATGTTTTCTCATCGAGATCCTAGCATCCGGAAAAGCGGATATGCCAATGTTTTTATTAAGAACCTGGACACATCAATAGATAACAAGGCATTGCATGACACTTTTGCTGCCTTTGGGACTGTACTTTCTTGCAAGGTTGCCATTGATAGCAACGGTCAATCAAAAGGGTATGGATTTGTGCAGTTTGAACAAGAGGATGCTGCACAAAATGCAATCAAGCGCTTAAATGGCATGTTGATAAATGATAAACAAGTTTATGTTGGACTTTTTGTTCGTAGCCAAGAAAGGAGTCGAGCTAATGGTTCACCAAAGTTTACTAATATATATGTTAAAAATTTGTCTGAAACAACTACTGATGAGGACCTTAAGAAAATTTTTAGCAATTATGGTACCATCACCAGTGCAGTTGTTATGAGGGATATGTATGGGAAGTCCAGATGTTTTGGTTTTGTGAACTTCCAGAGCCCAGATGCTGCTGCTGCTGCAGTTGAGAAATTGAATGGGACCACTCACATTGATGACAAGATTTGGTATGTGGGGAAGGCCCAAAGGAAAGCAGAGAGAGAGGCGGAGTTGAAAGCCAAATTTGAACAGGAAAGGAACAGTAGATTCGAAAAATTACTAGGTGCTAATTTATATCTGAAAAATCTTGATGATGGTATGAATGATGAAAAACTGAAGGAGTTGTTTTCTGAGTTTGGAACTATAACATCATGCAAGGTATTATTTGCTTTAACTAATACTTTTTTTTTTTTGAGTGCTCCTTGTGGGAAATGGTACAAGTGGTGGATCTTTTCAAAGTTGTATTTTCAATTGTATTTTCAATCTTGATTTTAAGCAGGTATTATTTGCTCATATTTTTATAAATAATTTTTTCAGGTCATGCTTGATCCACAAGGGATGAGCAAGGGCTCCGGTTTTGTGGCCTTTTCTACTCCTGAGGAAGCTACAAGAGCTGTAAGTTAATTCTTTATTCTTTTTTCAGAAAATTGGTCCACTGTCTCTTCTTCATTTCACTCACGGCAGTTTGTCTCATGCTTTTGTGAAATGTTCTATGTTATCAATTGTTCAGTTGAATGAAATGAATGGAAAGATGATTGGACGGAAACCTCTGTATGTTGCTGTGGCCCAGCGCAAAGAAGAAAGGAAGGCACGGCTGCAGGTGATCTTTCTTCGGTGCATGATTTGCTGTTCTGCCTGGTCATCTAGGACAACTTATAAATTTTCCATTAAAGTTACAGTTCTACTTGTGTTAATTGTGGAAAATAATAATAAAAATGTTGAAGAAAGCAATGTCAATTGAGAAAGCGAGTTGTCCATATTATTGATTTGGCAGATTCTAAAACTTTGTAAAGTTGGGTGCCTTGGGTTGAACTGTATGCATTTGGCTTTGTTGATTGAATTTTCTAAGCAGATTGCCTTTTGGCTAATAGTATTCTCTGCAACTTTGTGCTCCGTACCTGGTTAATCAAAGTTCCTGCAGTACTTCTGGAACTAAAGTTAAAACGTGTTTAGAAATTTGTTTATTATAAAGAATTTATCTGTGGTCTCTTAATTTTTGAATTTATGTTAGGATTTCTTTTGATGTTTGTGGCATTGCTTTATTTATTTATTTAAATATTATGAATATAATTTTTTTCAGTCACATTTTGCTCAAATCCGTGCACCTGGTGGAATGTCACCTTTGCCTTCGGGAATGCCTGGATTTCATCCTGGGGCACCAAGGCTTGCCCCTCAGCAGCAGCTGTATTTTGGTCAAGGTACTCCTGGTCTGATATCCCCTCAGCCTGCAGGGTATGGCTTCCAGCAGCAACTCTTGCCTGGAATTCGCCCTGGTGTTGCCCCAAACTTTATGATGCCATACCACCTTCAGAGGCAAGGACAACCTGGACAGCGGATGGGTGTTAGGAGAGGTGGCAACCCCCAACAGATGCAGCAGCAGCAGCAGCAGGTGCATTATTCTTCTCAATCTTACTAAATACTTCTTTTGATTGAATGGGAAAATGTATTTATATCAGTCTTGAAGTTTCTGTTGGTGTTGCTTATTGATCTACTTTGAGTGTGTAGCATTTCTTGCATATAGCATTGACAACAGAGAAACAGAGATAAAAGGCAAGAAAATGTTATTCAATCAAAGCTCAGTAAATCATCACTAGTTTTTTAACAATCAACCAAGTTGTGAAGTGCGTCAGTAGCTAGCCTTGCCTCAGTAATGGTTATATTGCATTATTTATGGACTAAATCACATCACATCACATTGTTGTATTGCCCTTAAAGTAGGACTTCCTAAACCATAAATAATGGTCCATAATAGAAGGACCTAATATAATTGAGAACGCGCTAGATCTATATATAGCAACTTAATATTAATTTTAAACTATTGCACTACAATTCTTTTTCTTTTTCACAAGAAGCTTCTTTCATCCTTCCCTTCCCTCCCCTAAACCCATCTGCTTGTCTGGGGAATCACTTGGCTGTGAGTCATGGGACAAATCTTTTATGCTCCTTAAATTTTGATCAAAGTGCCTTGTTGGGAGTCTTTGACATGCCATTGCTAGTCTAATGAGCAATTTCTCTGATTGGTTTAAGAGTGTCCTTGTCCATATCAGTGGATCTATTCCCAACTTGTGCTGTTTTATATATTTTAGTGTAGGGTAATATATGCACAATGTTGTTCGACTTAAGTTTGCAATGTGGATGAAGACGAAGCTGTAATAATTGTAGACAGCTAATTCTTTTGATACCATTTTTTAAGGGAAGCTTCTTTCATCCTTCCTCTCCCTCCTCCCCCTAACCCATCTCTGTTTGGTTACGGCATCACTCGAGTAAGACATAAGACATATGCTTGCTGTTCTAATGTTTTGATCAAGGTGCCATATCAGGAGGCTGATATGCCACTACCAACCTAGTGAGCAATTTGTCTGGTTGTTATAAGAATGTCCTTGTCCATGTCAGTGGGTCAACTCCCAACTATGTACTTTTTTGGTACATTCTATTGGAGGTTGTAATAAAAGATAATTAGATTTATCAAATTCCTTTGTTGGCAAGCTAAATTTTGAAATTTCTTTAATGTCTTTCTTTGTCTTTTTCTTTTTCATTTTCTTTTTTCAGTTTGTTGTTTACCTCTAACATACATTTTGCCTTTTCCCCTTTTGAAATTTAGTTGCTGCACCGCAACACCAATCAAGGGTTTAGATACATGGCCAATGCCCGAAATGGCATGGACCCATCTATGGTTCCTCAAGGTCTTGTGGGTCCAATGATGCCATTGCCCTTTGATGTTTCTGGAATGCCGGCAACTCCTATGGATATCCAGCGACCTGGGCCAGTGCCTATGTCAACTCTTGCATCTGCTTTAGCTTCTGCTACCCCAGAGAATCAGCATATTGTATGTTAATATCTTTCCCCCTTTATATTCTTACCATGTAATGACATAGTGAAAAATAAACCAAATAGAAAATATTGGCCCTATGAACCATTAAAAGAATTTGGGTCAGCAATGTAGCTCAACTGCAGGCTTCTATATCTAAATTGTTTTTCACACCGTGTCAAACTTACAGATGCTGGGCGAACAACTATTTCCCCTTGTGGAGCGGATTGAGCGTGAGCATGCAGGAAAAGTGACTGGTATGTTGCTGGAGATGGACCAAACAGAGGTGCTTCATCTTATTGAGTCTCCAGATGCTCTGAAGAAGAAAGTAGCTGAAGCTCTGGATGTTCTTCGGTTGGCTTCATCTGGATCTGACGATGTTGGTGATCAGCTTGGCTCATTGGCTTTGAATGAATGAAGCAAGCCTGATTTTTTTTTTGGTAAATACAGTTTTTTATAGGTGCATTTGTGAGCCGCCCATTTTTTATAGGGCTAGATGAGCTGTCACTATTTGTTCGTGTTTTCACCTAAATTAATTTTCTAGGATCTGTTTCCATTTGCATGGGGTTTATATCTGGCACCTTGACTGCAGAAATATGTTTTTTTAGGCTTCTGACTTTGGTATGGAGGGATTTAAAAGTCTTTTGAGAGTTTTAGGATTATGGTAATTAGTTTATTGTTTCTATTAGATTTTTGTCATTGACAAAATTCAGGTTTGGGATTACATTTGGACCTTTAATTTGTCAATCTATTTTTTACATTTTATCTGTTGTTTGCTTCTTCGTTCTGATAGAAACTTACGTGTTGTTGGATCTTGGATTTTGGAGTGTTTGTAAATATGGGTAGAAAATTTATTTCATTTTTGTGGCAACCTCTAGCCTAATGTAAGAATATGATCAGGTTACCTTTATGGTAGATTCTTCACCAGACCCAATAGAACACGCTCTTCTTTAAAAGACCAATAGGGGAGGATTTATAGCAAACGAAATGGAGAATTTCATAAACATGAAATCTGAATAGATGTTGTCTCTGTTGTCGATCATTCCCCCATTGAAAGATCCCTTTGCTTGGCCATTGTTACTACTTGTTAGCAGACATTTCAATGCGCAAGATGAAGAATTTTCCACTAAACCGTTTGTTTTGAACTTCCACTACCTCCCTTGATGTTGTTATAGATTAATCGTTCCATTTCATTTTCTAATCTGTTTGCTTGGCCCTTGATGCTATAGATTTCCCTTGATGAAGGATTTACCATTTGCTTTAGGGCATTGGCAGTTCTGTGCCTTGCCTTGCCATGTCATTATCAAGGCAATAGAATCAACAATGCCTTACTACTTTTTTTTTTTTTTTTCGCCAAAAAATAGAAGTTTACTTTTATCCCTACTCTCCCTTTAATATTAATAGATGGGTATGGATGCATTTCTTTATGTTAGAATTCAAAATTCTCTCTAAAAGTAATGAATCGGTCAGGACTTGAAAAAAAACACTCCATGGTCGAGAGATTTAACGGTTATAGAGTATTTTTTGAAGAGAATAATTTCACAATATTTGGATATCCTGTTGAAAGCAGCACAGCTCGTGTGGCTGCGTTAGTATGTCTCTAGTGCAGAGCTGAAATGGAGTAAAAACCAGGTTGGATCCTTACTGATGGAAGGAATTTAATAAGAGTGGAAGGGCGTGTTTGGACGTCTAACAGAAATCGAACGGTTGTGTTAACTTTTACATACCCATTTCAAGCTTAAAATTAAAAACATGAGAACCATCACCACAAATGATGATATGGGATCGGTGGAAGGATTTTTTAAGATGTTATAATTCCTCCTTAAGCTTAGAGCTAAGGTTTTTCCTATCTCTAGTTCCTTCATTGCCTAATTGACTCATCATATATTTTGAATTAAATAAGGCACCGTTTGGATTTGTTTTCTATAAGTACTTATTTGTTTTTAAAAAAATTTGTAATATATATACAAATTTTTAAAAAAGCAAATAAGTACTTATAGAAATCAAATCCAAAGGGTGCCTAACTTGCAACAAAAACAAAATACCTTATCCAAATCTTTTGAATACACTAACCATTTTCTATCATGCTTTTCTCCATTTGGTAATATTCTATTATAATGCATAGTAGAGTTTTCATCTTTGGGAAAATTTAAATTACTATCTCTAATTGGACCTCTTTCTACTAATAAATCTCTTAATTTTGTATCTATGTTTTTCCATTGTGATGGATCATAAATATTAATAGGAATAGAGTCAACTTTTATTAAAATTTTCATTTTGTTTACTTGGAGTATTTTCTTCTATATTTTCATTCTGTTCTTCATTGGTAATATTTGGATCACAATCTTGACTATCATTATTGTTTTGTTCATTATTATCCTTATCTTCCACTATTTCATTATTTTCATTATTTTCCACTATTTCATTTTCATCTTTATCTTCCATTATTTCATTATTAATTGGCTGTTCACTTATTGTTATATTATTTTTAAATACAAATTTATCAAGATTTCCTTTTTGGGATTGTATTAATTTATCTATTCTCCTTTTTTTTTTCTTTTTTTAAAATTTTTCATACCCAGATTCATATTTTCTAGTTGACATATTATCAATTAATAAGAAAAAATATATTAAATTTATGTATATAATCCTTCAAATGGAGGCAACAAATACATAAGCTTCAAATTTATATAAATAAAAAATATAATAAGAACGAACTCACCAAATTAGTTGAGATGATTACAAATTCGAAATGTCCGATTATAATTTATAAATCACAAGCTTCTGTATCTTCGATAGTTCTCTTCAATGCCTTATTGCCTTGTAGAGAAAAAAAAATGGGAGGAAGAAGATAGAAAATCAACAGTTAAAATGGATTTGTGAACTTCAGTACTTTGCACAAGAGAGAGAGATACAGAGAGAGAGAGAGAGAGAGAGAGAGAGGAAGATGAAGAGAGATGGAGACTTTAGACTTTTTGTGCTGGGTAAAAACTAAAAAGTCTTTATAGGTTGTATAGTTGTCTTGGAAAAGAAAAATTACTCAAGTACTTGTGGCCCCATAATCAAATCAATTCACTTTCCAAGCAAGACTTCCGTGTGTTTTACTCTTCCAAAATGGCAAAACATCTTGTGGCCGTTGTTTTTTTGTTTTTTTGTTTTTTTTTTTTATAACAGTGTTTTTTTTGTTTTTTTTTATAACAGTGTGACCCTTTTTCTAGAGGACCTATTATATCTTTGTTATTTTATATATATATACTTGGAGGCTTCGGAGATTGGGGGGCCTTAGGCAGCCACCTTAGCTGCCTAAGGGTTGAGCCGGCCTGTTCCTTATATGTGTGAGGAATAGATAAGCTAACATTTTAGTCTGCTGAGTTACATTAGCGGTGATGTAGTAAACATCGAACGAACATTCCCGCGATGACTATGACTTCCACCCAAATAGATTGATTCGGTGAAGCGATTGAATCACCAAAGCACATGAAGAAAACAAAAAAAAAAAGTTTTAGCTTACGTTTCTTAGCCATGAACACTCCAAGAAGAGGAACTGGCATCTAGTTTCAGCAATGGACCTTCAACGAAGGTGAGATCATGGTCTCCTAAATTCAAAATTAAATTTTTAGTTGATGAATTTTTGGAGCAATGAAATCTCAAATTTAGCACTATTTAATATTGATGCAGTCAAACTCTAAGTGGGGGTTTCCATTTTAAATTAAAGGTCAAATTTGTCTATAAATTTTTTGTGGGACCGACCTTATGGGTTAGCTAGTTTTTGGCTAGATTTAGGACTCTAAAGAATAATACTAGGGACCTATAACTAAAAAATCCTTTTTTTTTTTTTTATTTGGTTTTCAGATCGTAAAAGAAAAATCAATGAGGTTATTATCTTTCTTATTTTGATTTGTGTAATCTGATTTATTTTTTTTCAATTTTTTATTCTGTTGAAGTTTTTCTTTGATTTTAATTTTGTATTTTAAGTGATTGTCGATCTTTCTTTATTTTGTTGATTTTGATTTTGTATTTAAATCAAATTTCCTTGATTTTAGGAAAAAAATAAAGGAAATATTATTGCTTTCCTAACTTTTGGATGAAAGTTGACTTTGGTTATATTATTTATGGCATTTTTTGCTCTTTTATATTTTTAAAGACTTTCTGGTATGAATTTTTTTTAGCTGAACTTTTGAGTATAAATCTTCATATCGAAAGACTTATAGGCAAAGAACCCTTACATGAATCAAGACATAACATGTAAGATTTCATCCCATTAGGTCCTTAGGGTTTTTGTGATGGCTTATTGGCCAAATCATAGGGATAAAATTTAGGAATATTTAGGGCCTGTTTATTTCGTAAAAATTTTTATAATTTTTATTTTCTGTGAAAATTTTTTAAAAATAGTTTTCATTTTCAGTTTTCAAAATTTAGAAAATATGTTTACTTTGCAAAAATTAAAAATGTTTTCAAAATCTAAAAATAGTGTAAATGTGTTTACTAAAACTATATATTATCTCTATATATTTTATTATTTTCATTTTTTGATTTTATAGTTGGTCTACATATTTTTTTTCATGTTTATAAGCATTGTCGCGATATAATCATTGTTTTCAGTTTTTGTGAAAATACAAAAAACGTCTTTTTGATGTTTTCACATTTTCTTAAAAACTAAATTCATTTTCTTGAAAATAGTTTTCATTTTTTACAAGTAAACGCATTTTTTATGCCATTTTCTATTTTTATTGAAAATGAAAATGAAAATTTTGAAAATTTTCACGAAGTAAACAGGCCCTTAGTATTTTGGTTTGGAACTCTTCTTCATGCAAAGTTACTGATTAACATCTTTTTTTTCCCCTAAAAAATGGAAACCTACCCAATTCTCATATTTTTTCAATAAAATCCCAATCTATTAATTCTCCTCTTTTATTGAAGGCTTCAATAAAATCCCAATCTTTTTTTTTTTCCCCTAAAAAATGGAGACCTACCCAATTCTCCTCTCTTTCTTTTTTTTTTTTCTCAACAAAATCCCAATCTATTGAGGGCTTAATACATACCATAATGCCTAAAACAAGTTTACATTTAAGAACAGGAAACTAATAACAGAAAACAAAGAACAAAAACCTCAATTGTAAACTCTCTCAATCTTAGTAAATAGGCATTCTTACACTTTAAAACTTTTTTTCTCAAAGTAGGATAGAGGGTAATACGGCATTAAGCAGACTATCAACCCTATTATTCGCCTAGTTGAATAAATAAAAGTTTTGACCTGTCATTTGTGCTGAAATGGCAGCAAAGAGCAAACTCACAGAAAGCTAGTCTACAGAAGTAAACAGAAATGTCACCTTTCCCTTGAAATATGAACGTTGGCTTTGTTTTTCCTTCCACCGCCATTGTCCAATAACACTGTGCAGAGGTGAGCGAGTTACCTCCTTCGCGGGTGCCCACTATGACGCTATCGCAACCCATAAATTAACTTGATATATATAGTACTATCTCTTGTGCTGCAAGCACAGGACCAAGAAGAATCGAACCACCAAACCACAAACAGCAAAAGCCATGAAAGGAACAGCGAGAAGCACACTTCGCAGCCTCTCTCTCTCCTCAAACCTCTTCTCTTTCTCTCTCATCTCTTCATCCAAACGTTACCCACTTGACAAAGTACCAACACCCATTAGGGTTTTTCTAGGGTTTAAGCCACTCTGTACCACCACTACTTCCACCCCACCCACAAATTCCGCCACTGTTGAAAAAGACCTAGAACTGCACAATCTGCACTCCACGAAACATAATATTCTTCTTGAAAAGCTGAGAATGAGACAACTCAAAGGCACTGCGAAAACCCCAAAAACCAAAACCCCACCATTGGATTCTACTGTTGAGAAGAAAAGCAAGGATGGGTTGAAGAAGTTGCAAGAAGGGAGTGAACCCACGGAGGTAGTTTCAGGTTTTGAGGAGTTGGGGTTGAGTGAAGAGGTGATTGGGGCAGTAATGGAGATGGGTGTTTTTGTTCCAACTGAGATTCAGTGCATTGGGATTCCAGTTGTGTTGGATGGGAAGAATGTGGTGTTGGCTTCTGATACTGGTTCTGGTTCAACTTTGGCTTACATCTTGCCCATTGTTCAGGTAATTTCAATTTTAATATATCGTTATCTATTAACTTGCTCTGCATTCTAAATGACTCAAAACTTGGCTATAATTAAATTTTGCCATGTGCGTTTAATGGAATTTAGTGTGTGGTGTTTGCTTGTTTTGGGGCCTTCTCTTTCTGTTTTAATTGGCATCCTTACTGAAAATTATGTTGATATTGGCATATGGCAACAATCTATGTTATTAATTGAAACAACACTTCCAATCTTTTGATTTTGTAGCTGCTGAGACAGGATAAGGCATCGGCTGGTATGCTAATGAAGCCCAAGCATCCGCGAGCTGTTGTGCTATGCCCTACAAAGGAGCTATCTGAGCAGGTTTTTACATATTTTTTTCTAGAATTCTAGGGGGCAAGCTAAATTAAACTTTGATGACTTCACCCTTACAGCTAACATCGAACGGACTTTGCAGGTGTTTCATATGGCAGAGTCTATTGGCCATCATGCACAATTCAAGTCTACCATGGTAAGTGAGGGTAGCTGTTTGCAACCCCAAGAGGATTCATCAACCGTCCCAATAGACATGGTAATTGGGACACCCAGAAGTGTTCTTCAACATATTGAGGAGGGGAACATGGTTTACGATGACATCAAATATTTGGTGAGTATCATACTATATTTATGTTATTTCATTTTTACAGAGTAAGAAAATCGTAACTCTTTTTTTTTGTTCTGAAGAAAATCGTAACACTTTTTTTGTGTTCTGAAATTAATTGTTTTGGTGCGCCCAATGAATAATGATATGCTTGTAATCGTTTGTTAGGTGTTGGATGAGGCTGACACCATGTTTGATAGTGGCTTTGGTCCTGACATTTGCAAGTTTCTTGGTCCATTAAAAGACCGTGGATTGAAATCTGGTGACCAAGGATTTCAAATTGTTTTGGTCATTTCAAAAATGACAAAGGTATGCTAACCAGCACTGCCATTTTGTTAGAGATTTATGATAAATGCATGACGACATAATCTACTTTGGGGCTTTGGACTCCACACAAGTTTTCGGTGAACTGCAGCCTCATGTTTCTAAAATCTAAATTCTTGGTACAAATTACAGATGTTGGGTGAAGTATTTTCACTCGTGGAGCGTCTTGAGCATGATAATGCAGGAAAAGTGGCTGGGATTTTGCTGGAGATGGACCAAACAGAGGTATTCCATCTCATTGAGTCTCCGGATGCTCTGAAGAAGAAAGTGGCTGAGGCTATGATGTCCTTGGTTTAGCTGCATTGGAATCTGATGTTACTGATCAGTGTTGCTCATTAGCATGGAGTGAATGAAGAGAGCTCAATCCTTATTGGTAAATAAGTTCCATTGTATGTACATTTATGGAACGATCTCTAAAGGCTTGACAAGTTTTTGTTATTTCTGGGGTCCTCCTAAATTAATTCTCTAGACTCTCTGTTTCATTTGATGTGGAGTATATCTAGCAAATTGGTTGCTGAAATTTTGTTAGGCTTGGAGAGATTTGAAAAGTTGAGATTTTTAGGACTATTGTCATTATTACCATTATTATTAGTACTAGTAGTAGTAGTTGTAGTTGTAGTGTTTTTTTAGACCGTCGTGATTGACAAATTTCAGGTCTAAGGATTTTGGTTTGGGATTCTAGTAGATCTTTAATTTCTCAGAACTTGTAGTCCTTGTTGTTGCTTATGTTTTACAATTCAATTGTTCATAGAAGTTCATTCAATGTAAATTCTGAGCAATTCAATTTCTTATAATATTGTTTTTGTCATTTTTTATTACTGCTTTTAGAAATTAGTGTTGTTATTGTAGGGCAAGGAGCTACGGATGTTGTTTAAGGATCACTACCATGTTGCCTCCACTGGGTTATGTGAAGAACGGTAGGATCTCAGGCCATGTAGGCCGGTGGTGATCTAGGGGTTTCAAAAAGTAAGGGCATGCACCATTCCAAGAAGTCATGCGTTGGATCGATGGATCCTATTATTGCATGCAAATATAGAGCATTCTCTTTTAAATATTCAGCTGTTGGTCTGCACGGATGTTCCTCAAATCTACATTAAAACATATGGAATCCTTAGACAATTCTAATTCTTGTTATTATGTGAAGATTAGTAATAAAAGAACCGTGTCAGCCAGTTGTGTTTCCTTCATAGCTCATAGGTGTTGATTTATTCTGAAAGAGCTTTATTTCAAAATTTTCTCTTTCTGAAATAACAAGGGGAGTTGCCAAAAAGGAAAGAAGAGCAGAGTAGAATCTAAAGAAAATAAAATGGGAAACCACAAAGTAGAGAACATCAAGAGAGCTTTACTTGAAATCTGGGTGGATATCTTCTTCTACCCTTTGATCATTTAATAGGGCCTCTGATACATCATGGCTCCACTGACCCATATGATCTTCAATGTCTTTCCCACTTCCGAGCTCCAAGTCGTTGTCATCTTGGGTTATGTAATCGTTCCATTTAGAAGTCCCTTTGGTCATTGTTGGCTGGCATTGTTTCGGCTCTTTGTCATCGTGTGTTGTGTAATCACTCCATTTGGAAGTCCCTTTGGTCATTTTTGGCTGACATTTCCTTGGCTCCTCCTCTGCAATTTGAACAATGAGTAAAGCACCTTTTATGGTTAACAATGAGCAAAATATATGCTGTTTAATGCTCGTGATCAAGAAGTTTCCATGCAAGCCTCACATGGAACGATAAAAATTGCAGAGGATGCAAATCAAGTTCTAAAAATTCACACCGATTAAGCATATGTTAGTAGTGGACTTTAGATTTACTTAGTTTATATCTTGCCAGCAAATTATTGGTATAAATTGAAATTCAGAAACAAATTAAGGGCTGTTCAAGCTAGCAGACTACTGTACTAAACAGTTAGTGGGTAAAAAGGTGGGTAAAAAGGTCCCCTATGTTTTCATGACTGTTCTAAGCAGTGAAACAGCAAGCTGATACAGAAATCATACTATGAGTTGCAAGTTTGCAGCTATGGAACCATTGAACCAACATACACACAACTCTGCTTGCAGAATACCAAATCTCTCCCATTGTACATGCACATGTTTGCTAATATCAATTCAGACTCAGTATTTTAATTTCTCAATTCGAAGATATGGTGTTCACTTTCTAATATCAATTCAGTCTCTAAGCTTCTTTTCCGAGACTAAATGGCATGTTTTTGCCTTTTTGGGACACCCAGCTTTTACACGACTGCTCGATGGAACACCTTATTGGTAGTGTCAACAGGCAACACCCATATAACTCTTTAAAGACTAATGAAATTTCTTTGTTTTTAATTTCTACTCTCATTTGTTATGATAATTGATATCATATTTTTATTCACAAAAATGAATTTATTCAAAAAAAATTATTCAAAAAATAAAATAAAATATGAAACAATTCAATTCAATTCACTTTGGATGGCCAACCGTGCCATATCTAAATAAATGACAAAGCTCAATTACCTCGAGGGATGATAGGCTTGTTGGTGTCTCTCTCCGAGAAAACTTGTCTGAAAAGATCTTCACCCTCTTTAGTAATTTTAGTATTTAGAGGGGTCAAATATTTCTTCAATTTTGGTTTCTTAAACAATTCTTTTGGCAATTCTGTCACAATCTTCGGTTTGCTGTCGCCCACTGCACAATATTTAAATAAATTATTTTTGAAATTTTAAGAAATAAGGAAATTTGTTTTTTTCAAAATTATAGAAACCTAACTACCCCAATTCCAGTACCAATAAAGGATATCCATAAGCTTCCATATAGTAGAACCCAAAAAACTCTATCCTAAAAGCAGGGGTAGAAGGCAATATAGGCTGTCGATAGAAAATTGATTCATTCAGTTTCAATTGTCAAATGTTTAGGAAAAATAATTTTCAAATTTACAGCTCAGAGAATCATAATTAGACGCTCTGTTTTCTCAATTTCTTTTACATAGATGTGTGTGTATAATGATCAATAACTGTGATTTATGTTGCAGATGAATTTTGATCTGAATGAGTGTGTTTGCATCAATATATATATATATATATATATATATATATATATATATATATGGATGGATGTAGGATCTTTAGATTAGGATGGAGATGAATTACCTTCTACTTCTTCTACTTCGTGATCTCCATTGTCCTCTTGATCAAGGTACGCAGTCCAGTCTGTTCTTCTCTTCTTCTGATTTCTCGGAAACTGATCATCGATCTGTTCTCGGGACAGCGAAATTAGGGTTTCTCCAGGGCATTGTTCATCGGCAGATTTACGGGACATGTTGAAGGACTGAACGAATTTGCGGATGTCCCTTGCCATGAACCCTTGAGCATACACCTTCCGTACAGACTGCTTCTCATTGCACAGCACGCAGCTCCACTTGTTGCCGCTCTTCTTCTGCTGCTTCACCTGAATCCAATAATCATCGCACCATCAATACATGCGATCGAACATGTGTGTGTGTGTGTAGAGAGAGAGAGAGAGAGAGAGTTGCCTGCATCGTTGAGCATTGGAAACACTGAACGGCGATGAAAACCGTCGACATTGCCGGTATCGGTGTTGTGAGATGTGGATTTTTGGGGTTTTTTTACTATTTGGATTTTGGCGCCAAATGTTTGAAATTTGGGATGGTGGTGTATGTGCAAGCATTTGTTTGTTGCTGACAGAGATGTGAAAAAGATGTTATATACATAGCTATCAGGACCGGACATGGACCCGGACAAGACATCAGTTCACCGGTCTAAGAACTGGATCAATAGTCGGACAGTTTAATCACAAAATATATAGGGAAAATGATCAATAGGCCCCTGTAAATGATTTTTTTTATCACTAAGTCCAAATGATAAGATCTTATACCGATAGGCCCCTCCAGGTCAACAAATAAGAATAGATTGTCTATAATACCCTTTCCTTAATTTAAGCTTGATTTTAGTTCAGATATTATTACATGATTAATTGTGATTTGGTAATTTAATATTTGAATAATAACACATTTGGATTGGATTTTTCTTATCCCATAAGACTTGTAAATCCTTTGCCCTTTTTTCTTATCCCTTCCAGTTTCCTCCATCTACTTTATTTGACAGGGACGGAGAATACCACTCTATCAATAACAAGAAAAAAGTAGCAATTGGCTGTTATTGGACTTGTAAATCCTTATCTTTTATCTTATCTTTTCCAGTTTCAAATAGAAAGGGCTTGGAAGCAACCTGCTATCTATTGATAGGTGAGAACAATGCTATTGGCTACTTCGCCTATCTATTCTATTATGCGGCGAGACATCAAATGAAGACCATCATCTTTATCCGGGTACGATCATAGCTTATTCATTCGTTGAACCTTGGGGATAACCATTAGGATTGAGGTCAATCACCACACCACCTCTATCATACATACGACATTGCATGACGCGGCGAGACTGCATGGTCAACACACACCTAAAGTGCCTATGTTCCGCTTGCAGCCAATACAACCACAACCTAATTTGCACGAGAAAAGATTTTATACCATATTTTATATGCTTTTTTTTTTTGCATGTAATTATGGTCTCAAGATTTACAGAGAGTCATGAATCTCTGTAAATCCTTTGCTCTTTTTTCACTCCATATTTACAGAGAGTCATGAATCTCTGTAAAACCTAACTCTATATTTTTCTTCTCCCATTAGACTTGTAAATCCTTTGCTCTTATTTCTAGCAACACGGTCCGAAGGAGTCTTTGGCCCCCTTAAAAAAAAAAGGAAATGCGGATTGGATTAATTGTTGTGTCATGATAATTATAAATACTTCACATATTGTGGTGTTTGCTATTTTGCATTTAATTGTAGCCAGTCTCAAGATTTACAGAGAGTCATGAATCTCTGTAAAACTTTACTCTATATTTTCAAACATTTATGAGTCATGCATCTCTGTTTTGATTTACAAAAAAGTTATAATTTTTTGTTACTATGAGTCATATATCTCTACACTTATTTTGGGATTTTTTAACATGGTTGTTTGGTTTTAAATAAGTAAGAGAATGGTCATGTATCTATATGCTTATTTTGGAGTTTTTGAACATATATGGATATTTGGTTTGAAATTTGCATGGACATCATGGTTATGGTCATGTATGTTTATGTATTTTTAAATCCAGTATACTTCAAAAAATAGAGCTATGAAAGTTGACTCAATGATTTTTTGTATATTTTCATTTATGTAAATTTTGTATATAATTAAAGCTAAATATGTTTAATTCTTTTTTAAAATGATTTTGCTATTCGAAAATCTTGCATGGATAGCAATATCAAAATTTGAAATTTCAAAATTGTTGAAATAGAGGCATGATTTTAGGAATTTAGATATGGATATTTAAAAATTAATTTGGTAACCTCCAAATATGGAATAAATTTACATATGGACAATTGTGTCTTTTTATGCACTAAAACTAAAGAGTCATGTATCACCAAAAACCTAGGGACCTATTGGTATAGGCATCTTATACCAGGGTCCTATTGGTATAAAACCCAAATATATATTATTTTAAATATATTTGAGATTTTTATAAGTATATGAATGTAATAAGGTTATATTTTATAGATTGCATTATAATAACAAAAAGTAAAGTGTAGTATAGTGTTAAAGACTTCCATTTCCTTTCTTTTAAAGAGGTTAGGTGTTCAAATCTCAAGAAATGCAACTTCCATAAAAAAATATTTTGAATTATTAATTGACCGGTTTGACCGGCCTTCTCACACCAATTAAGGTCGGTTCAAGGCGGGTTACTTCGGTTTTCTTCCTTATCTAGTCAAATAATAAACCCAAACCGGCTAGGAGTCCGATTCACCAGTCCGATTGGCCGGGCCGGTCCGGTTCTGATAGCTAGGGTTATATATATGTGATCCTTTTTTTTTTTTTTTTGGTAATAGGTAGGAACCTAAGCCCTGCAATCGTGATCAGTATGAGATTTTCGAATATGAATCCTCTACTTGGGCTTGGGTATGCTTGGATGATGTGTTATTATCTGAATGCTCTGTTTTCTCACTTGAGTGATATGCAAAAGATCCTAATCATGACACATCACCTAAGCACAAAAAAAAACCCAAGCAGAGTATCCTCATTTTAAATTTTGGGATCTTAAGCTACTCTTAAAATGGCATTACTATGCATTGGTACAAAAATATTGCACATAAATATCAAGTACATATTACTTTTCTTTTGTTTGTTAATACTCATACAAAATTTGGTGGCATATATATTACTACAATCATCGGAGATGCTAATATAAAGTGCACCTGGTGCAAAGTTGCATTATGTGACTTCCGTTTGGGTCACTACAAATCATTTTTTGAAAACTGACCATTAGATTAGATTCTACTCTTATGAATACTATATTTGCAAAAAAATCACGGTGATCCACTGATCAATTTTTGAAAAAATCCGCTGTAAAAAAATGAAAACATTTTGAAAAACAAAAAAGTTTTCATTTAGCAACGCAGTGGGGCTGTGCATGTCTGCAGTGAACAAATGAGCGAGGCCTACAAGAGGACACTGTAGCATCCTCAAATCTAACCAATTATTTGCTAACCAGTCAACACACACATTAGCCTTAGCCTTCAATTCCACTCTTTTATCTATAAATTAATCCTTACAAGCACTGGCTGATGAGTTCCCAACTAGGATGCATCCTGGAATTCTCATTTTCGATCAGATCCACTATCACATTTCTGAATCCTCTATCTTCATACCACAGTAAATTACCCAAAGCTCCACCATGTTATGTATAAACCTTGACCAATATGCTAAAAGCATTGCAACTCATGGAACGCATCAAAGCAAAGTTTCATAATCTTTTGAATCATGCATAATGGATCACCAAGTCAAGATTCTTGGTAACAGTTATTATAGGCAATAGGTGCACCTTATGCAAATTCATGTAAGGTGACTTGCATAGGACCAATTGCAAAGACAATTTTAAAAAGCCAACATTTAATTTATATAACCTTCTTATAACTATTGGTTTTTGAAAAAAATATGAATTGAAAAAAAATAGTTATATTTTTTAAGAACAAAAAAGCCAGTTTTTCACAATAACATTTTAGCAAAGAAAATAAAGAAAATCTAAACAACAATGAGCACGAAAGGACAATAAATAATTATATATATAAGGATAATATATGTGTTCGCTTTTAAAAACAACATTCGGCACTAAAATTGTCCCACCAGGCATGCCAAAAAGGTGTTCGCTCCAAAAACCTTTGGAACAAGAATGGGTAGTATCCGGGCGTGCTGGGACTACTAAAGTCCAAGAAAATC
Source organism: Hamamelis virginiana (assembly GCA_017140935.1). Classification (NCBI taxonomy): domain Eukaryota; kingdom Viridiplantae; phylum Streptophyta; class Magnoliopsida; order Saxifragales; family Hamamelidaceae; genus Hamamelis; species Hamamelis virginiana. The sequence goes on from JAESVK010000165.1 coordinate 1,572,873, forward strand.
AGTTTAAAACACGACCCTCAGCACTTCTTGGCCGATACTAAGCTATAGCACCAAGTCAGTTACTATAAATTTTGTAGATTCGACGATTGGTGAGAGATAAGGGTAGGTCTCTCTCAGACTCTCGCTACGAATGTCTGAATATCAAAATAAATTGAATTGGAAATTGAGATTGAGTGCACTAGAATTGAAATTAACAATTGAAAAGAAAATTGGCTTCATGCTTGAACATAAATTGAAATTGCATTGAAGCTTACTGTGCTTGAATAGAAAGTAGACTAGCTTGAATTGAAAGAGGACATTGCTTGAGAATCGAAATGCTTGAACTTGAATTGAAATTGCTGGAAAAATAATTGAAATATGATGGGATTGAAATTGCTTACAAACTTGAAAGAAAATTGGATGTTTGAATTGGAATTAACATAAACTGGATGTTTGCAAATTGGAAAATTAAATGACAATTTGAAAAGCTAGAAACTAGGAATTTGATTTATTGAGAGACATTGCGAGTTTGGTTGATTGATTGACGTTGTGTGTTTCGCATATGTTGCTTCCATCTCCTTTTATAAATCTTTCCGTAAGTAACCACTTTGAACTGCCATGCCCCCCACGTTCATATCTTGGCTTAGTGCTCTGTGCATGTTCCGATCATGGCCTCGTGTTGCCTGAATGCTTGTTGGTCATGTCCACGTTCTCTTTTGTGATGATAATGGTGGCTCCTGCACTTCCTTAATTTTAGCTTTTAAGATAACTGCGGCCACATGTCTTAAATTTAGCTCCTGATTTGTCATCACTCTTCCTTTAATTAAATTTAGGTTATAGCATTTAACTATTTGCCACATGTATACATCTTAGCTTTTCTCCACCTACAGAACGTATTGGTTTCTCCTTTGATGCTGCCATGTAGCTTTATCTTTTAATCTCCTAAGAGCTTCTCCAATGGTCTCCTCTAAAGCTAAAGTTAAAGCCAAATATGACTGAATGCATCAAAAACAGCTCTCCAACGGTTCCTCTATCTGCTCAGCCAAAAATTTGCTGAGCAAAAATTTCAGCCAAATTTGACTATAGCTTTAGCTCAGCAAAAATTTCCATGTCACCCTTTGCTTGGCAAATCCCAACCATATCCCTCACAGCAAACACACACAAAACAACAAATTTGGCACCCAAACAGCAAATCCCAGTCCCAATCATACCCAATAAATCACAGTGCAAACAGCAAAGAAATACTTCAATTTATAGCATTCAAAAGGTAAAAAAATTCGAAAGAAAATAAAAAAATTATTACCAAAAATGGAAAACAATCCATGCCCAATACTGTCGGAGAAGAGACTGTGTCGCGATAGGAAGACAGAGACCGGGAGACAGAGCAACTCACCGCCAGCGGTGATCCATCCAACGGTTCCTTTAGCAGCTCACCAGAGATCACCTTCATGATGTTGTGTCGCGATCGGGAGAGAAGAGGAGGATCGCCGTCGGTGAGGTCCAACCGTTCGGAGCGTGAAAGAAAGAGAGAGATAGAGGATCGAGAGCTCACCACCGGCGGTGATCATTCTTTGGGTTGTGCCGCGATCGGGAAAAGAGAGAACCAGAGATTAGAGCGTGTGTGTCACGATCGAGAGAGAGAGAGAGAATCTGATGAATCTACTTCTCTACTTGTGTCGCGATCGGGGAGAGAAGAGGGGATCGCCGCCGGTGAATCGCGAATAGGGTGAGAGACCCGCGAGAGAGATGGAGGATCGAGAGGATTGAGAGAGTAAGATATTTTTGTTTACCCACTGACCTGTGTGACTGATATAAACCAATTATTTTATTTTATTTTATTTGTTTCTTCTACAAACGGTCATAAACAACTATATTCCAAACGGCTCTTTTCAATTTTCTATTTAAGCTTCACATTGGTGCTTCAATTGCACCCATTCCATCCACTTCATTTAAGCTTCAAAGGGTCACAAATAAAGGTATTTTATATTTTATTTCTTCAATGTTTTTTTTTTTTTTTTTTTTTTGTTTTTTTTTTTTTTTTTCGGTTAATTTTTCCATCCACTTTTTTTTTTTTTTTTTTTATTATACCACATAGTATGCTATTCATTTAATTTAAGGTATTTTAGATTATATTTCTTCAAAAAAAAAAATTGATATATTTCTTCTATCCACTTTTTTTTTCCACCACATTGTATGCTATTCACCTAATTTATCTTCATTTTATATTATATTTCTTCATTGTTTTTTTTTTTTTTTAAGAAAAAAAAATCAATATTGTCAACTTCACAATCAAGGGGAAGGCGAGGAAAATCATTCTCTATAGAGGAGGACGAAGCTCTATGCCACGCTTGGCTAGCCATTAGCCAAGATCCTGCAATTGGTGTTGGTAAAAAAGATACTCATTTTTGGAGCCGTATTTTTGAACATTTTTCAAAAGCTATGAATGGGAAAGACCCGCGAACATTATGTTCGATTCAAAATCGTTGGGATAAAATTCGATTTTCCTGTTCCAAGTATCGTGGGTGCCTCTCACAAATAAAGCACAGGCACTTAATTGAAACCACCCAAGCGGACAAGGTGAGATTTATTCTTTTATTCATAGTAGGCTTATTTTGATATTTTTTAATTCTAAATTTATTTCATATCCCACTGTAAGTTACTCAAGCGAAAATTATGTATGCAAAAGAAAATGACCAAAAAGCTTTTAATCTTGATCATTGTTGGAAAATACTTCAAGATTCTCAGAAGTGGTGGATGTTGGAGACACCAGCTGACCCTGTACTCATATCGCCTAGTACAGCTGATTATCCTAGCACACCAATATCTTTGGACTCTGACCACGATCCAAGTCCTTGCAGTGTTAACTCTCCCTCAAGGGCTAGTAAAAGGCCGACCGGAAGAAAAGCTGAAAAAGAATCTCGACGGAAGAGTAAGTTAGTTGAAGAAGATGACTCTGAATTTATTAGTTTGTTATAGAAGTTTAACCAAAATGCTGAAGAGTCAAAAATCGAGAAGAAACTGCTTGCATAACAAAGATACGCAAATCTCAAGGCGGTTGAAGCAAGGGAGCAAAGGAAATTGGCTGTACTTGAGACTGCAGAACTAAGGGAACAAATGAAGCATGACTCTGAAATTATGGCTTTGGATATCACAAACATGAGCCCCAAACTGCAACATTATTACCAGATGCTTAAGAATGAGATTATGGCCAAAGTGTATGCACGTTCAAGCAGCTCCCAGTTTTATACTCCTTCCCCTCCAGATGCGCACAAATGAGATTATGTATTATCTTTTATTTTTATATTAACGGAGAGGAGAGGGCTACCTCCTGTTGTGTAGCTCATATGCCTAGCAGGCTTTTTTTAAATGAATGAACCTTTAAATTTTAAGACATTAAAGACAAAGTATCTCAAATAAGAACACAATGCAATAAAAACATAATTTAGAATACATAGTAATTAAAACTAATACAAATTCAAAGCATAATATGAAATACATTATAATTAAGACATGGAGAGGGCAATTAATCTCCTTCCTTTGACCAGAGATGTTCAATTAGATCATTGCGAAGTGCATAATGGGTTGCAAGAGATCGGATATCTTGTGCACGATTCATGTACGTCTCAAACAGAAGTGTGGAGTATTGTGACAAGTGAACTGGATTGTCCATAGCATGTGCATCATATTCGCCAGTAGGAGGCTCAACTACTTCACCATTGTTATCCTCAACACGCTCATCTTCTATTATCATATTATGCAAAATAATACATGTCTTCATGATGTTACTAAGGTCTTCTCGACGCCAATATCGCGCCGGACCTCGAACAATCGCAAAGCGTGCTTGCAGAACCCCAAATGCCCTTTCAACATCTTTTCGAAAACTTTCTTGTTTTTTGGCAAAATGTCTCTTCTTTGGGTTAGTAGCGTCAGTAATTGTCTGCACAATTGTTTCCCATGGCGGATATATACCATCAGCAAGATAATATCATATGGTATATTCGTGACCATTTATGATATAGTTCACAGCAGGCACACGTCCATCCCTGAACGAGGTCAGCGAAGACATTAGAAGCGTCAAGCACATTAATATCGTTGTTGGACCTAAGCATGCCAAAAAAAGCATGCCATATCCACAAGTCATAAGAGGCCACCGCCTCGAGCACAATTGTCGGCCTATGAGTATGGCCAGTGTACTATCCATGATAGGCGGTCGGACAATTCTTCCATTCCCAATGCATGTAATCTAAACTGCCCAACATGCTAGGAAACCCACGCTGCTCCCCTTTATTTAGTAACCTCCAAATGTCTGAAGCATTAGGCGATCTAAGGTATTCTTGCCCAAAAACATCGATAATCCGTTTGCAGAATTTCTTCAAGCACTCAATAGTTGTGTTTTCAGCAATTCTAACATACTCATTTACAGCATCAGCAGCCATACCATATGCGAGCATCCGGATCGCAGCTGTCATCTTTTGTTTGCCGGATAAACCTAGTTGTCCCGTATCGTCATACTTTTGGACAAAGTAATCGTCCTCCTGTTGTAGATGCTCAAAAATAAGAAGAAACAGTGGACGATGCATGAGAAATCGGCACCTGAATAAATCAACACCATATACTGGATCCGGGCAGAAATAATCGTTAATCAGTCGGTCGTTACCGGCAACTCTATCACGATCAATGTATCGCCGCCCGTTTGTAGAACCACCATGTATAGGTTGTTGATTTCTGAGTCGCATTTTCCTTCTTTGATAGTTGATTGCCATGAGCATCATCATATTGTTTATTTCCTCTTCATCAAATAAATATGATGAAAAATCTCCACTTGCATTCTCATCACAAGAGTTACTCTTTTTTTATTTTTATTTTTATTTTTTACAGAAGTCATAATATGTAGATGTCTTATTTATAGAGATGGAGCTCTCATTTATCAAGAATGAAGAATGTACTAAAAATTCAATTTTTCTTTTAAAAAAAATGCATTTGACTATGTATTGTCATTTTCAAATCTCATCCATGACATACCAAAGGACGATTCTGAATTTGCTTTATTTTTCTCATTTATCAAGAATGTACTAAAAAAATCACCTTTTCCTTTAAAAAAGATGCATGTGACTATATATTGTCATCTCCAAATCCCATCCATGACATACTAAAGGACGATTCTGATTTTGCTTTATTTTTCTCATTTATCAAGAATGTACTAAGAATTCAGCTTTTCCTTAAAAAAAGATGCATGTGGTTATGTATTGTCATATCCAAATCTCATCCATGACATACCAAAAGACGATTCTGATTTTGCTTTATTTTTCTCATTTATCAAGAATGTACTAACAATTCAGCTTTTACTTGAAAAAAATATGCATATGACTATGTATTGTTATGTCCAAATCCCATCCATGTCATTCCAAAGGACGAATCTTTTTTTTGCTTTATGATTCTCATTTATCAAGAATGTACTATGAATGCAGCTTTTACTTGAAAAAAATATGCATATGACTAAGTATTTTCATCTCCCAATCCCATGCATGACCAAAAAAAAAATAAAAAAATTTAAAAGAGGAAATGTACTTTGTTTCATCTATCTCAGTTATCAAGAATGTATTATAATTGCTGAAGAGTCAAAAATTGTGAAATTCATGTGATTAAGAACGAGGGAGCTCAAATTGAATCCCAACTTTTCGTTGCATTTTTTTTTAATTATTTTTTTTCAATAAAACACTCACAGTGCGTTGTGATGATGAAATTTTCTTATCAAACGACAACGGAACACAAATTGAATATATTATGTAATTTTAAAAAATTAAAAAATTTGAAGTTTTAATTTTTTTTTTTTTGTTTTTTTTTTTTTTGGTGGTTAAATTTGGATACTTGTGGTGGGAGATAGAGGAATGTATAATTGTGTAATTATTCTGGACGAATAGGGGTAAATTGGGGAAAATGTAGTTAAGCAAAAAAAATGAAGGATGCACCATTGGAGCTCGTCTAGCCAAAGTTATAGCTAAAACACTATATCAAGCTAAAATGACACTGTAGCAAGCTAAATTTGGCTTTAGCTCCCCAAATTTAGAAGAGACCATTGGAGATGCTCTAATGATACCACCTGCAATCTCCTATTTGAATTCATCTTCTTTTGCCACGCCCACTTTGGCTGTTGTAGTTTAGCCAAAATACCATTCCTCCACATGTGACTTCATCACGTGTAGAATCCCGGCAAGACCTTCCTATCCCCGATAAGACCTTCATGCCCTATTTTTTATTGATTCTTTTACTGTAGGTCACCACCTGTAAAATTGCTACAAATACATATACTGAAATTGGTAATTAGTAGCCTAACTCCTTGGTAAAATGAAGGCCCACTAATAGCTTCTTCACAACTACTTTTGACACATGTCCCACTCTTATCAATTAGTGGCTCACTCTCTAATAACCACTCACTAATAACAAATTAGTATGTCACATCATCAATTTACCATAGGTAATTAATTAGCCATAGTAATTTTACTAGAAATTATGTGACTATCACCTATTGGCTCCCAATTTATCATCACCTACCCACATAATTTTTTCCAAAAATGACACGTGGATATATAGTTTCCAAAAAAAAATGGGATTATTAGGTGAACAATATGAAAATAAATAGAAAAAATGTGGGAATTAATCCAGAAGTGTTCAAAATAATATATTTAGGATGGAGTGAGTTTTTTCTCACATAGTTTCAAGAAAGAGTTGAAATTGTTCTAATTGTTTGGGATTCCAATTGTTCCAACTCACTCTAAAATCTATTTAGGTATAAGTCCCACCTAATATATATAAGTGAATTGATACGGTTAAACTCCGAAAGAGTTGAAATTCATAACATCATTTCAATTTTGGTGACTACAAGTCCAATCATATATATTATATTTTTCTTTATTTGGCCAATTTGAAATCCTTAAAATCCGAATTTATTATGACCTTCTAGACGATGATTAACCCACTCTTGGCTTCCACAATTGATTCATGGCAAAAGCTTCCTAAAGAAGGAAAATATATTTAATTGATTTTATAAAATTAAATTCACATAGGATCTGAGAAGGTCTTTTAAAAGAAAAATGGGGAGAAAGCTAAACAACTCTATGAGGCACACATTTTTTTATTGGAAAATTTCATTCACCCTCTCTTTTTAGCCTTTCTTTTCTTTCTCCCTTGTGTATATGTCCAACCTAGAACAATTATTTTGAGAAATCTACCGTTACATTAGATATTTCACTTATACATATTATGCGCATGCAAAACATCATACTAATCCAACGGTTAGTTTTTAACAATTTTCAGAAAATTTGTAAAAAATAATAAAAAATGTCACATACTATTTTTTGAAGACCCGATTGTTGGATCAATGTGATTTTTTCATACATGATATGTATAAGTGGAACATCTAATCGATGGTCGGTTTCTCAAAATATATATTCTAAGTTTGTCAATTATATCATAGAGGAAGAAAAGGAGGCTAAAAAAGAAGGTTGAATAGAATTATTATTTTTCATTGGATGTGGCAAAAGGGCTTTTAAAAGATAGAGACATGTGTATATCATTAATGATATATTTTTACCAGCAATAACTGGGTCAAACCAAAAGTGGTATGGTAATGGTCAACTAACATGCCCTCAAGGCTCAATCTATAAAGAAAAATGTTATTCTTAATTATTTTTTCAATCTTTCTTCACACTTGTCTTATATTAAGTGAAACTCATGTGAGTTCAACATGAATATGAGTTTTATTCTTCCCTCAAAAGGTTAAAAAAATATATCCTACACAATATAAATAGGGTCAGGTTCTTCTTATCATTATTTTTACCATTGTTCATTTAATACCAATATAAATAGAATATTTTGAGAATTAACCGTTGGATTAAATATATTAATTCTTATGTATGTTATATATTGTTATGCATGACAAAAATTATAGTCATCCATCCAACGGTCGATTTGTGAAAAACGGACGGGAAAAAAATTATTATATTTTTCTATTAATAAGAAATATCATAGTTTTTTACAGTGATATTTAAAAAAAAAAAAAAAAAGAAAAAATTGAACCTTGGATCATTGTGATTTTTATCATGCAAGAAATGCCTAAGGAGGGTATCTAATCCAATTTCTCAAAATACTCGACTTGCATTTGTGTTTTGAGAACGAACAATAGTAATAGTAGTAAAAGAGAGCAGTAAGATGATCGTCACCCTATAAAATAATTTTTTTAAAAATAATCAATAAATGAAAAAGTAATTTAAAAAATATAACAATGACCATATAAGAACATCTCCAACGGTATGCCATTTAAGGTTTTATTGTCAAATTTTGGCATTGACATCCATATAAGTTGTTCCAATATCGTATGCTATTTGGGGTGCCAAATTTTGTTAATGGCATATATATAACATTAATGTCAAAATATAACATTAATGTATTAGAGTACATATGTCATAATATTGACTCTATTTGAGAAGTCGAATTTTAGTATTGATACAACAAATGACATGAATGCATTGAAAGTACTTTGAGATTAGAGTGGACGGATACCATACGTGAAGCAGCAGATATTTTCCAGAATAGTGAAAACATTGTGATCTGCTTCTATTATTGCCTCTCATTCATTGACCCATCAATGTGAAGCCAACGCGGTCTTTTAAAGAAATCTATGCCATCGTCAATGATTTCTTTATTAAAAAAAAAAAAAAAATGCCAATTCTATCATTAATACAAGCGCGTAATACAATGATTTCTTTATTAAAAAAAAAAAAATGCCAATTCCATCATCATTAATACAAGCGC